>JANRGW010000220.1:8645-26736 GCA_024733675.1 Psilopsiagon aymara | reverse complement strand
CCTTTCCTTTCCTTTCCTTTCCTTTCCTTTCCTTTCCTTTCCTTTCCTTTCCTTTCCTTTCCTTTCCTTTCCTCTTTTCCACTTCTCCTCTCCTCTCCTCTCCTCTCCCCTCCTCTTTTTCATTTTACTTTTCTTTAAAGAAAGAGGAGTGCTCCTGAGGACAAAACAGTCTATTTGGTCATAACATCCCTTTAGTCCCTTTCCCACAAACAGCCAGCAGTGGAGTGATTAGAGCCCTCCTCTGGGATGAGGAAGGAGCCCAAGTCTGGATACACCCTTTGCCAGCTCCAGGCCAAAGGAGCAACACTCGCTGTTTTCCTTCCACAGTGTTTTCTCCGTTGGGGCGTGATAAGGAATGTGTTTTTCAGTGGTTTCTGTGAAAGCTCCTATGCTTGTTGTAGAAAATTGTTCATTTTACAGAAGTAATTGTTTCCTTTTTGGTTGATAGCTGCTCTCACCTTGGGACAGGTGGAGCAAATGGCTGGCTTGCTAGCCCAGGTTGAGGGTCAATCAGTGCTGAATGCCCTAGACCAGGCTCTTGGCTGGTGGGGTGTCTCTTGGGTTTTACAAAGCCCTTGGGCTCTTTCCAGCTCGGGATAGGAAAGACTTTGAAATTTTGTAGTTTTGTGGGATGAGGAAACTATTTTCCACCAGACACTATTCCTTAGAAATATGTGATGAAGCAGCCCAGGAAACAGGGAGAACAGCTAAGTCTTCATCTGTCATGCTCACTTCAAGCAGGGTCAAGGAATGGTTGGGTTCACTGCACTTCATGGCTCTTAATGTTTTGCCTGCCTTACTGTGGGAGTTTATAACAGAGTGAGAGTTCCCCGAAACATTTTCAGCATAAAATTGTGATTCCAGAAAATGAGCTGAAGGATATTTCTTTTTAGAGTCGGTTAGGAATCATTGGGACCTTGGTCTTAGAACAGCAGATAGACGTCTGAGGTAAGAAACCCATACATCTTATGGAAACATGTTTTAATGATGGTGTGTTTAGAGGCAAAAAAGTCTGCACGAGCAAATATTTGTGTCAGTGCTACTCTGTTGCAACCAATTTACTGGCAAAGCTTCTTGAGGCAGGCACTGCCAAGAAGTCATGAGTGAAGTCACTGGCAATTAAAGACGAGGGGATATTGGGGTAACAGGGAGATGACACTGGAGGAATTTCTGTTCTTGTCCATGTACGTTAAGAGCTTTGTGCAGTGTTTTGATACATCATTACGCCAGAGATAACAGCTTTTTTCGTTGATGTTTTGAGAGTTCCAGTCTCAGGTGAACACAGAGCTCAGCAAAAGCATTCTTTATGATTTTTTTTACTTCTGTTTCCATATGCACTTCAGAATATCATGAGTTGACTGCTACTTTTGCTCAGATGAGTTTATGCTTTTTGAAAGGGTAGGCAGTAAAAATTTGTTTATGACATCACTGAATAATTAATAATTCAATGTGCACATTACTTATTTTGTACACTACAATCACCTCTTTGGCTTAGATATTCCCCATTTGTCAGCTGATGCCTGTCTTTGAAAATGAGTTTCTAAATGTCAAGAATTCCAAATCTGTCTAGTTCCAATAGCCTGCATGATAAAAGATTGTGTTCTGGTTAGATGGATAACTTACTCCTCAACTGATAAGCGCTAGACATGGTGCAATCACTCTGCAAGGTTCTTGCCATCAAAGCTGTTGTGTTCTCTACATATTGCTTTTGATGATTTGGTTAGCTTTTCCCAACATTAATAGATAATTTTGTGCCAGTGTGGAACACAAAATATTTCTCTGTCTTCTCTGAGAGCCATTCTGCTATAGGTTTCTAGGAGGAAAGCTTGGTTCTTCCATAAAAGACCATGACTTCTATTTTCCACACACTTTTCATGAAGCGTGTGTGAAGATACAGCTCTTTGTGTCCGTTCCTTTCCTTCATATCACCTCAAGTCAAACCTGTGGCCCCTGCTTCTTTGTCACAATGAAATTAATGCAAAGGCAGTGGGGGAAGCTGGTGGCTAAAGTGAAGGGAAAATGAGTGGCTAAGAAAAAGAGATGTTTTGGGTGGTGTGAAACAAAGTGAGAAGCAGGAGTGATTTCCAGTCAGTGAGAGGAAGGAAGTGAGGACAACAGAGTGAGGTCACTGTCATGGCAGGGTAAGAAGCTGAAGTGTGTCTTTGTCCCAGCAATTGCTTTGTTGGACATCAGCAGTGTAGTAGCACACAGCAAAAAAGAAAAGTGCTGGGTTTTAATGGCATATATTACAGTTGACATATATTACAAGCAGATGATGTTTAAGTGGGCAGTGTATCATTGATGCGCAGTTAAACATCACCCTTACGAGAACACATGAAAACCTATTTAACAGAGCTCCGTTTTCCAGTGTAATTCACAGAGGCGTATCAGTGTAAAGACATACTGGAGCAAGTCTCCTGCTAATATTGCTTAGCTAGGAGACACTTTGGGCCTCTGAGATGATCGTTAACTCATCTTTTTCTTAGAGTGCTGTTTGATGCTTTTCCAAGCCACATGTATCTCCTTTAGCACAAACTTCCATGGTTTTCCTTTTTCTTCTGTTCCCTGCAGACCCCACTACAGAGCTGCTTGCTAGCTCTGATATTTGATTTCCTCACACAGCCACTAATCTATTTCCAGTTTCTTTAATAGTAGCTTTGATGTATCTCTCTTGTACTATACTATACTCTCATTTTTTATCCATCCTACCATCCATTAATGTCTAAAATGTGTAGGGATAGCAATGTTTTGAAGTAATCTCATCACTTTCCTTATGGTCCCCAGTGTCTGACTTTTCAGTAAAATTCTCTTTACATTGGTGTTCAGAATTGAAGTTTATTTCTCCGTCAATCTTAATTTCTACACCACTTTGAAACTAAAAGCTACTGGTTCTCTTTGACACCCAGTACTATTATCTCCTTCTATCACAGGACTAACTCACAAGGTTTCCAGCCTGAATGACTCTGCTTTTGACAGTGTGTTTTGCTACATTATTCAGTATCCTTTTTATCTTCATTTTATCAGCCTTTATCAACTTCCTGCTTTGCAAGGTTGCTTGTATCAGTTTCCTCCCGTTGTCAGTCTTTGCAGTCACACACCATCATGTCTGGTCAATGAAACAGATGTCAACTGTGAACTTTAGGTCTTCCAGCATTTTGGCTGATGTTCACCATATCCCTGTCAATGGTATTCCTCAGTCAATCAATGGAAGAAGTAGCAAGAGTGTTAAGAAACCTGCTTATCTCAGAGTAGCCTCTGCTTTGAATGACTGGGAAAAAGCTGCTTTTCAATTGCAGCTATTAACAAACCTTGCAATAGCCCAGCTCTCCACAGATAAAATGCATTCTCAGGGTTTATAAAATGTGTTGATTTGACTGCTACAAGATGCTCTGTACAGTAGATGCCCCTAACACAATTTTACTGTCCTATTACTGATTTTGTACTCCAAATTTGACAGGAGAATTTCAAAATTAGGAATCCAGTGCCTCAGATTCCCTAGAACGTTCTTGACAAGAACATATATAATATACAAATGAGCTTTATCCTCCAGGCATTTAATCAAGATGCCTTTCTACTCATGGGCAACATTTTTTTTCTCTGACTTATGCCAAGAAGTTCATTTGTGGCAGCAGTAGAGGTTGGGCCTCCTGTATTTAACAGCTCAGCCATGATTCACCCCTTCCACAGACTGCATTTTCCTTATGTAGGGCTGGAATGGCTTCCCACAATCCTGCATGTTTCTAAAACCCGGACTGGGAGAGAGGCAAGAAAATGAGATTTACACATCAATAAACAGAGCTGTTGATTTAAAAAAGTCTTTTAGTCCTGGAATCTTTTTTTTTACAACTGAATGTTTAACATGATCTATGAGGAACATTTTGGCCCTCAAAGCCTCTCACTCAGCCAAAGATCCTTGTCATGCAGATATGACTTTCCTTGTCTTCATCTGAAAGGGGCAGAAGATGGGAATGCGCAGCAGCTGGCAGGAGTGAGCTCTTAATTATTAAAGAAACTGAATGTCTCGCAGCGCTTCTTGCCAGCAGCTGGTACCAGCTGCTGCAATGACAGCTTCTGGAGCGATGCTGGTTGGTGCAGATCATGTACCTTGTTGAAATTTCTGTGTAATATTGAGCAAAAGGAGGCCTTCCATGTTCCAGTGTCATACAATTGTGCTAACTTCCTTATATCCCATCTGTTTGCTAATACACCTCCCCACTGTCCTAATTTTCGCTCTTTACTCTTGGGGCAATTTCAAATGGAATTGCCTTATGTGTTTTCCGCTGACAACCTGGTCATGTAGGCATGTCTGTGGACCATTGGCAAAGCTAATCTATGCCAGTAACTTGTGTGGCAGCTCTCCTTTGTGTGAAACCTGACCGGCTTAAGTGTATGGTTTTTCTGCATTAAGCACTCCTCTCAGGACCTGGTTTCACACCAGGTCACGGCCTGCACCCACATGAGAATGCCTTGCTGTGGGAGCCACCGCGTTCATCACCTGTGCCATGTCTCATGCTGCTCAGTGGGGAAGAGCAGCACAAACACCTGGACAGGAGGTTCTCAGAATCACGGGGCTACCTTTGAAGGGATGACCACACGTGACTATCGTGTGTGGAGGTCAGATTCCACATGAGATACTGCTACAGCTTGCGCTCAAGCTAAGCTTGCCCTGGAGAGAGACATCCAGCCTGGGATGTCTGCGCCGGACCACAGCTCCTCCCTCAAGTTGCACAAGGGGAATGGAGGCCCTTTGCACTGGGTGTGAGATCTGACATAAAGACAAGGGGGGAGAGAGGATTTGGGTCAAGTGTGGAAGCAGAGGAGGCAGCCAGAGAGGCTTCTCCAGCACATGAGAAAGGCAAGGGTAAGAGGGACAGGAGAGACAAATGCAGGGTGATGCTGGAGTGTATCTTTATCCCAACAACTATTTCCATCCTGAGCAGCCCAAGGTAGCTCTAGTGAAGAGATAATACTTTTTGTCTGTGCACTGTGAGAAAATACATGGAAACCCAAATGTCCTCTCAATGTTTTGACTTAAAGGAGGTGAACTGGCCCTCTGTAGAGAAAATGCAAGGGGGTGCTACACATGAAAAAGGCTCTGCTTACTGTTTGTTTAGTCAGTAAATACATCAAGATGGATTTCAATTACTGGTAAAAATGAACTTCCCTGATATGAAGTGGTCAGGTCCTACACTTCTCTTAAGGCATTTCTTCGTTGTGAATCTCCCAGGAAGAGGGCAGTATGGCCAGGCTGTTAGAACCTGTTAGAACCTCCTGTAGAAGGCTGCTTTCCCACAGCACCAAGTTCTTCGGATTCCCTGACTGGTTTGCTCCTCAGCTTCACGTTTGGTTTGGAGGCAGAGACCTGCTGAACCCGCAGGCTGATGGTGATCCCTATGTTGCTGTCTCCACATGGGTGTCAGCACATGATGGATGTGTATGTGCCGGGATGCCCTGCTTCACCACCTACAAGGATGGGTGAATGAGTTTTAGAAGTGCTAAGCATGACCTAAGCCTGTGCCTGGTGATGTCAGTGGGGAACTTGGTGTTGACTTAGGAAGCAGATATTCTGAAATGCCACATTTGTGTTTGCTTTGCTGCCTCACATGAAACAGGGCATGTGGGGACCAGCAGCCTTTCTCCAGTTTGCTGTGATCCTGTGCCACCGGGAGCCCAGAGGAATACAAAGCCTCACCAATGGACAAGCCAGGTGGGATGCAAGGTGGGGTGGGAAGATGGAATCGTTGTGACTTGGTGAACCAGATCATATGGATGCATTTCAGCAGGGCATATCCTTGCAGGTTGCTGCTCAATCCCAAGGCGAGTGCCTGGAGCCATGCAGGTTATCGTTCAGTTTCTGACCAGGGGTCGGACACATTCCGTGAGCTAACCCCTCTCAAGCACACCGCTACTTGATTTGACATTGGACCGGGTGAGCGTGGTCAGGGCAGATAGTGTTACAGTGCCATCGTGTTTTCATTTGGCGGATCCAGTTTTCTTTATTCACATGCCTGCTTCTGCCATTGTAATTATATTGGTTGTTTTGGAGGGAGCTTTTTTCTTAATCTTTGTCATCTCCCAGAAAATTGTACGGATTTTCTGTTAGGATTGTATCAAAATTAAACTTAAAGCACAGGATCAGATTCTTTCTCATGAGAAACATTTCTACCAAACCTGAAGTCACAGTCCTGGTCCTAAGTGATTGGCAGAGAAAACTGGATCAAACTCAGGTTTCCATTCCTACACGTTTGAAGAGTCAAATCCTATTTCTGCAGAAACCAACAGCTAAACTTGCCAATGGTCTTCAAAATGGAAAAGGCTGAAAATGACAGTGAAATATACATCAAGTATATAGAATTTATGTTAAAAGCAGTTAGTAGGTGTTGTCGTGAAGTGTCCCTCTCTTTGTACTGAAGCTTTGAGAAACTCAACCCAGACAACCTTTCTGTACTGACCTGGAGGCTGGAGGCCTCAGGGACTTTCTCTGCAGCTGCACTTCACCAGTAATCCCAAGAAGCCTGTTTTCCTTTATTCAGACTATTAGTTTTCTGTCACAATATGTATCTTTTTAGAGATTAGCCTCCTTTTGTGCTGGATGCTGTATAAAACCAGTGCCTGATCTTTTGCCATCCAGCAGCAGACTGACAGCAATGGCACAACCATCACATATTTCCTTTTGTAATTAAGTGAAGTGATAGGTTTCTTCTTGGGTTAAATTAATCCTGTTTCTCCATTCAAACCCTCTGACCTGTCACGGAATGCTTTCTTATTACAGAGCAGGAAAATGGCTGATTGTTTTCATAGGTTTTCAGGACAAAAGGGACCATGTTGACATTTTCTTCAAAATACAGACCACAGAATTTCTCCAAGTGGTTTCTTTGTGAAGTCCAGGAATCTCAAGAGGAAACGGCAAAATGTTTTCATTTTCATTTCATTTGAAGGACATTCAGTCTTGATATCAAGACTTCAGGTCATGGGCAATCCATCACAGCCCTCACTGAGGTCTTCTAGTTTTTAACCATCTTCACAACTAAAATTTCAAACCTAAGATGTTATGGTACTTTCTGGGGGGTTCTTTACAATACCTTTTAAGCAGCAAACTAACTACTGGCTTTTGTCACTTAGCAAACTTAAATAAGATTATCTGAGGCCTCTCCAATTATCCTCTTCAGAGAATTTTCATACCAAACATCCTCCTTAAGGCAGCTAATTCCTATATGTGGAAGCTTAAATGATAGCTCTGCCTATTTATAGCTATGTTAAGTTTTCCATTTATTTCCATCTTGGTCTTGTGTGTAAGCCTCTGCCATGCCTGCCATATCTGAGCAATGAGCACACTGGGAACCCATGTAGCTGTGCACTGAGAGGGGAACATGAACATCTCTCCCAGCACCTTCCAGGTTTTGTACAGGCATAGAAAAAGAATTAATGGTACCACAAGGAATAAAGAAGAAGAGACAAATTCAAACAAGCAAACAATTCTTCTGTTAAACAACGTTTATTTTGAAATTCTGATCCTGACTTAACACGTAGCAAACTTTTAAGCAAAGTACGTTCTATAATAACAACCACTGGGATGCAAGCCATCAGCTGGCATGTCAACTACAAAAAAACACCTTAGTAATGTGCTTTGTTATAGACTTAGAGGTCTCAGTTCAGCTGCTTCTGCACAGTTGTCCAGTGCTACCTGAGAATACTAGAGGGTCCCCATCTTGTCCCAGGCTATAGATTTCTCCTATATTCATGTCTCATGACTGATTTCCCATGTGTCATATCTGTCAGCTGCATGTGGGTGTCTCATGCACCTTGGGACCTCTTAAGTGGCACTACATGCAAAGACGTAGACAAGGAGGCAAGCCATGCATTTGTTTCCTACTGCATTTAAATAATGAACAGGTTACAGATTACTGTCTTGTTTGGGTTTCTTTCATCCAGCAAACCCGACTTGCTTGCCACATCCCTACAGAGGCACTGTTATGGTTTTCTGGAGTATGCTGGTGTACAGTGTGTGACTTTTTTTCAATTTATTGTCTCATCAATGAGTTGAGTTTTGTAACCAGTTACAGCAAAGCTGCTTTCATTGAGTTATCATCTCTTCTGAAGGAAAGACTGTGAAGAAAATGGAAAATCCATTTCCTTTTAAGCTATGAGAGAGTATAGTATAAAATTGAGTGACACCACACACAAAGCTGCAGAGAAGGAATCAACAAAGAGCAGGCTGGGTTGAACAGATATGAGTTTAACATGATTTTCTTCATCTCATTGTCTCTGGTCATGGTAAGGTACTGCATAACAGAGATGTGGAGTTTATTTTTAAATGCTAATTTGTAAAATCAAATGCCTGATAAAAGTTATGTGGCCTTGGACAGGGCATGAAGTAAGAAGCTTTTCCTGTGCATACATGAAGTGGCATGGAGAGTGGATTAAAGGGGCTTTGGCCCTACCATGTAATCCTTTAGTGTTTTGTGAGAGAAGAAAAAGGAGCAAAAAGAAGATCCTTTTGAGCCATTAATCACGCATCCATTCTTGGCATTTCAACTATGCTTGTATTTTGTTGTATCATCCATTACAGAGGTTGTTATGGCTGTACCCAAGGACAAACTGACCCTTCAGACAATGTGCCTGATCACTCAGCTGCTGCCTGGGGCATTTAGGCATGCCAGGTCGAGCACAGGAGGTACGTATATTCCTGAGTCCCATGAGGTGCCCAGGAACTGAGAACTCCAGAGGTCTAAGTTTGGCTGTAACATCAACTGAATTTCTGAAGGCCTCAAATTCCAATCACGAACAGCAATAACAGAGCTCATGAGGACAGCGGAAACAAACAGGGCCAGTTTGCCAAGGGCTTCAAGCCTACGTGTAGAATTTACCTCATTGGCTTAGACAGAATATTGAAGAACCTGCCAATGTCTTGATATCTGATTAACATCAAAGTAAGTATAGGAGAAGGTATGTTCAGTTTCTGCTGTATCTGAAACAGCCACCCCTATGCCAGAGGCTCTGAGTTTTTAGTTTGCTGCGCTATTGATACCCAGAAGGGTGGGACTGGGAAAGGTTTCCTCAGGTAGATCATCAGCAGATACGGCTGAGCTTGTTCTTAGAGGAGCCCTGCAAGGCAGGCACAAAGAGGAGGCTGACGCCTTTGCAAGTCAGATGTGTGATATATCACCACTTCAAACGATAAAGGAAAGAATTTCAGAAACATATGTAGAATAAATGATGGGAATGAAACAAAATAGTCTTTACAACTCTGGAGCTAAACCTGGAAGGAAGGAGGCCCATAGCTCTTACCCCCCTGAGCTCACAGTGCCCAACTGAAACTGTCTATATCCTGACAATTCCCTTCCACCAACATCCACTAGTTTGACCCCTTTCTCTCTTGATCTCAATCCAGTCAAGCTATATCATGGTCTTCCTAGTTTGATCCTCATCACATATTCTTGCTTATCTTTAATTATGTCCACACTTGTTCAGCCCCTATACACACGATCCAGTGGTACAGTCTCAAGTAACATTACTCACTCACTTATATTTTGATTAAGTCAAAAGTGAGAAAAAAATATTTACAAGATGTACCATTGTAACTATTCACGTCAGGAAAAATGTGTCAGAATGATAGGGCTTTGAGGAAAAATGCCAGAATACCAATATGATTGAAAACCGTGTTGAAAATCTCACATTCTTAAAAGCAGTATGTGCCTACACAGTGCAACATTAGGACCAGCTGCCTGATCTATTATCAACATTTTGGTCAGTTGTCCCTAATGTAGGCTACTGGACAACTGCAAATAAACTGGTGAAGGGCCGAAGCTGAGAAATACATGTCTACTGCTACCATCATACCTATTATGAACTTGTTTATACTGGCAGACATCTCATTATTTACCTGCAGGTCATTTAAGGATAGGACAACAAAGAATTGCATTAAGAAGAAGGACTAGGTTCATTTGGGGTTATGAAAAAATTCTGTATTACCATAAATCATCAGGACTTTGTCTACACACTTACTTGATTTAGGCTGACTTGTAGTGCTGATAGATGGCGTATTTATTCATTACTGGTTATCTTACAGGAAGTCTGAGATCGGAAAATTTAAGAAGGACATTAGAGACAAGAAGTGGATGGGGCTGATACTTTAGTTAAAAACAACAAAAACAAAAGGGAATGAGAAATCAATTAATTTAATTTCTTAGAATATTGCAGATAGTAATCCAGAACAGCGTGATTTAAATTCTGGGGATACATTATAAGAAAATCTGCCACAAGTCAATAAAGGATCAAATTAATTACTAACTTGAGACCAGACTGTGTTTGTGTCACTTTGCCTCCAGAGGGTTTGAAAATGTATAGATCAATTTATAGACTGGATATCAGGAAAATTTACATTTTACCTTGTAACCAAAGGGGTCACAGTGCTGCCTGGTGACTTCTTTTCCAAATGGCTGCACATTTTTCAGGAGATAATCTTATTCAGAAATGAGACGGACAGCTCACAGCATCCATAACCGTTCCACAATTAAGTGTTACTGCTTGGAAGTTCATTTCTAGCCTGTGTTTGCTCCACTATAACTCGCAGCCTTTGCACTTTATCTTACTTTTGCCATATTGAACTCACTTTCATTTTTGAAATGCAGAGTACTCTCCTTGGGACAGCTAAAAGGTCACAGTGGGCTGGTGGCAGCTCAACACACAGGGCTGCTGGAGGCCTCTGCTCTTTCTCAGCTCTGCCATTGGCCACTGGCTGGTTCACTCATCCCCTCATGACTAATTTAAGGATATAAATCTTGGTGAAAAGCAGCCAAGGAGAGTGTTTAAATAAAATACCACTACCCCTGCCAATTTTTTTCATCTAAGTAGATTGATACATTGAGTCGATTCCCCTAAGCATGTGCTTCTTAGATGCACACATAAATACAACTGCTTTTTGTGATCCTGGATGTACAGGACCTTGCACTTGCATGTTTATTCACAGCCCACCAAGTGCCCCTGGGAGCAAAGGATTGGTATCCCATGCTTTTCCTTGCTCGCCTGCCTGCTGGTCTCCCGCAGACTGCAGAGCTGCAGGCTTCACGCAGCCAGATATGCCCCAGCCTCTGGGAACAGCAGTGCCAGTAAAGAACCACTCTACAGCAAGAATAGATGTAGTGTCATTGGAGAAATGGCCTTGTAATTGATTGGCAATCTGGCTGGATGAAGTTGAATTAGAAAGATATGCCAGCATTATCTTGCCCAGGCTCTTATTTTTCCATCTTGCTCAATTAAAATAGTATTATAACTATAATATCTGATTCTGGCAGTACTCAGGATACAGGGGAGTAGTGCACAGCACAGCTTAGACAAAGTTGATTTAAAATTTAAAATAACTTATTTTAAGATAATGACATTTCAGTAGCTGGCTTTGGGATATCTGAGGGGTTCATTTTTTTAATTAAGAAAATAAAACCCACTAATTCTAGATTTCATTACCATACAGCACCTGTGCTGGTTTTACCTGGAACAGAGTTAACTTTCTTCACAGCAGCTAGTATGAGCTATGTTTGCTATTTGTGCTGCAAACAGCTCTGATAACACAGGGATGTTTTTGGTACTGCTGAGCAGTGCTTACACAGCATCAAGGCCTTTTCTGATCCTCACACCCACCCCACCAGCTGGGATGCACAAGGAGTTGAGAGAGCACAGCTGGAATATGTTCTGACCCCAAGTGACCAAAGATATTCCAGACCATATGGCATCATGCTCAGCAATAAAATGAGGGGGCAGATTGGGGGAGGTCACTGGTCAGGGATTGGCTGGGCATTGGTCTGTTAGTGGTAAGCAGTTGTTTTGTTTGAATCAGCTTCTTTCTTGGGTTTTATTTTTATCTCTCTTTGCTATCCCTGCCTTTTCCTTACAATTTATTGTTGAATTATTATTAACATCATCATCAGGAATGCTTCTGCATGAGATGGATAGCCTTACTACTCGTGAGCAGAAAACTTTAGGGCTTTTATAACCAAGTAGCTCTGTCATGTGGCCGTGGCAGTGCTAGAGCATTATTTCTATAATAATTAGATCTATAATAATAGTAATTCAAGAATTAGGCTGCTAAATTTTCCATTATACTAACAGATTTTGGATTTACTTATCCATGAGGATATTCATGAGGAAATCAATTATCAATGAGGAAGGTATGCTTCCTACTTATTAACTGCTTATGGCCTTCAAAGGAATTCCTGCACTGCTGGAGATTCCTTTAGTGCACAGTGTCAGAAAAAGGTTTATGAATTGTTTAAAAGCTTCAAAATCTTTAAAAAAGGTTAAATATACCTACTAAATCTTGTGCTTGCTTTTTCTGATGGGAGCAGGTTCCACCACAAGTGAGAAATCCAGAAAATGATTTTTTGTTGTTCTTTGCTTTTAGTCTTTACTTGTTTGGTAAATACTTCTATTCCTGAATAGAAATTGATTAAACACAACAAAAAGCATCGCAAACCCCCTCTCCACATTTACCACAAATGAATTCAAACCTGCAGAAGAGCATTAACCACCCTTCTTTGCTGTTGAAGTGTAGGTGGGGATCTGTGCATATACTATCGGTGCATCAAGAGGCCCCTATGAGCCAGATCATATTGTCAGACTTTGAGGTGGGAAAGAGAAGCACTGAGAGATGGCCCAAAGAGCAGGACACAGCAGCAGCATGTGACAGCAGTGCAGGGGATGTGCAATCCAGGCTTCCTAACTTCACACCTAATGCTCTTTCTACTGGCTGATAAGACATCCCTCCCAAGCCAAGGGGGCCTGCTGCATCTCTCAGACTTCTGTAGAACATTCTACCTAGTCCCCACTCTCTTCATTACCTCACACCCCAGCACCCGAGACTTCACCTCCTCATGGCTTTCTCTGTTGCCAGAGCCGAACGTGCTTTGTCAACATAGCAACAGGGAGATTATTTCTTCCTTTATGGAACCACTTGACAGCACAAAATAAGTTCCAAATGAACACAAAGCCCTTCTGCAGGGATTGTACAAAATCCCTGTTTGTAGCTACCTCTCAGTAGTTGTTGCATGTATCTCAGCATCTGTCAGCTCAGGATCCCAGCAGAAGGCTGCTCTTCTGCCAGCATTGTCTTCATTTTACATTATTTGTGTTATTTTCTAATACTTCTATGTATCCAGAACTAAGAACATCACATTCACAGTAGCAGCACTCACAGGACTCCTGCATTGAGGAGTCTGGAATACCAGGAAGATGTGAGAACTGTACTTGTGACATCTGACCACAGGTAGGAATAAATGCGTAACTATGATATTGTTTTTACTTTATGATAGACAGTGCACATGAGCTTTGGTTGGCTTCGGAAAGGTTTGTCATCACATTATTGTAATGACATTGAACAATGGTAAAAGGCCATTAAGGAGGGAAGAGCAAAGCTCCAAAACTTTGCTTAATAAATTAGCAAAAGGCCTAAACATCTTTAGTTCAGCCCCTTTGGCATACCTCCTGTGGTAATACTTTCACTATCTCACCATCTACTACTTTCTCAAGAGGCTTTATGCTTCATTCAAATCACAGCTGATTCTCTTCAACACTGGTATTGCATGATATTACTGGAAGAGAGGAATGTGAAAGGCAGGACGTATCCTGTACATCAGGATTTCACCTGATGTACAGGCGGGATTATTTTAGGTGTAAAAACAGAGGTGAGGCCTTGAAATCCAAACATCTTCAGAAACAGAAACAATGGAGGTTCTTCTTCTATAATACTTATTAATATATAAAATCAGATTAATGACAAATGAGTTTTAGGCCTATAAGATTCAAGAGAGGTGAATTTTTTAACTGGCAGGCAAGCATTCATTTTACTAGATTCAAATTCATGTAACTAGCTATTGCTGGAATGAAGCCTTAATTCTCCCTCTTGGCTATAAACAAATAAATTAATCCAAATCTTCTTCTGGCTGTCATGGATGTCTTTTGGCCTGATTTTGCTCTAGTAAACAAACAAACCTACAAAAAAATATACCTTTTGCACTGAAGTTGCAAGAAAATGTAAGAAGCTAAAAGAAGCATCCAAGTGCAGACAGATATCTCAAGCTGTCCTACCTGCAGTGGTGAGATCCCTGCATAACCAGTCCAGTTTTCATATAACTGGGTGTTACCATAGAATCATAGAACAGTTTGGGTTGGAAAGGCCCTTAAGATACCTAGTTCCAACCCCCCTGCCATGGGCAGGGTTGCCTCACACTAGATCATGTCACCCAAGGCTCTGTCCAACCTGGCCTTGAACACTGCCAGGGGTAGAGTTATTAAGAAGTTATGATGGAGTTATTATGAAGTTATGATGGAGTTATTATGAAGTTCTTTGTGTAATGATAGAGAAATCATGTGCAGCAACCACTTGTTATGGCTGTTTGCTTCCTGGAATTTTGTTCTGGGGGAGGCTGACTGCATTAGCAGCAAAACAAGGCAATCTACTACATTTGATTTACAGCACTTCGCTTTGCAGATGTTGGAGGCAGTCACCTGTAGCTTCATTACCCAGCAGCAAATGAATTAAATAAAATTATGAATTAAAAAAATGAATTAAATAAAAGCCCAGTTTTCAAAACAGCCCTTTCAAATTAATTTTTTTTCTGCTAAAATATAAGAAGATGTAAAGGCCTGGACACATCCAAAAAGGACTACAGAGTTGCAGTGATATATATCCCTGGAGAGGGCAAGGAAACAGGCAAGGGAGGCAGCCAAAAGGCATAGTTAAGGGAAGGTTCCCAAACTTCCCTATTACCTTTGGGATTGTTTCCAAGCTCTAAAGCTGAGAAAGAAAAACCTGGACTTGGCAAAATAAATCATCTACACTGTACAATACATGATGTCTCAGGATGAGTTGTGACATTTAGTAGTACCGTATGTCGTGAGCGGCACTGAGGGAATAATTCACAGAAATACAGCAGCTTGGAAATTGCTTCCGAGACCATTTCTAAATGAACGATTAAATCAAAATTTTGCCCATTTCATAAGCACTGTAACACAAAAAAGTTGTTTTCTGTTCACAAAAGAGCTATTGCAAAAGGGAAATCTTTTCAAAAGTATTCTCACTGGAAATTACTTGGCAGAGATCATTTCGGTATTTTTCATATTTTGTTTTTTGAGATGGTTGTAGCTTGAAGAAATCAATCCTATGATACAGTTCTTTATCAGTAATTAAACTTCAAGTGGTTTTCCTGTCACAAATATGCAAGAAAAGCAAGTTTAGTTTATTGCTTCCTCCAAATGGCCATATACGGATGGTACAATTAATTTCTTACAGATAACCTGATTGTACCTAGTTTAAACTTGATCTACAAGGAAAGGCATGTGCATTAATCAAGGGAGTTCAGGTATATTTACATTGTTTCTGCTCAGTGCTAGTCATGTGTGTGGGACATTATCCATAAACAGTAACAGGGAAAAATGGCCTTTATCATGCATTCTTCACTGTTTGTAATTTTTAAAGAGACCTAGTGGAAAAAAAGACTTTTTTCTGTACTGGAAGTTTCCTTTGCTAAAGAGTTACTTTAAAAGAGTCTTTCCTGAGTCATCTCAAAAGGTTATAATGTCCAGCAAAAGTATAATTCATATTTATTGGCTGTAAATCTGTAGCTCTGCCATGTATCTTTTTATTGGAGACACTTGCCAGGACAAAACACTCTCTGTGATACCTGAGCCATGTATTAGCCTTTTAAGTAACTGCAGTTGATGTCATACCATGAAAGGTGATGTAACTAAAAGCATTTATGGACTATGGTTAAAGAGGAAATGGACTTCTGCAATGCTACTTTTCTCACTAGAATGAAAGAGGAAGCAGAAATTTGTTTCCGATGAAGATTTTATGTCTTTATAATAAGCTTGAGGTACAGCACACTTCAGACAAGTTTGAGGAACTGTTGCTGTGTGGAAGAGCAATATCCATGGTGAACTGAGGAACTGCCTGCTGGTTTCTGGTCCTTTTGATGCCATCATTTACTTTCTACCGTAGGTTACATGCTTGCTGCTACTGTGCTACTGTTTTACCATAATTTACACAATCTGATTAACATGCCAGAAGCATAATTGCAATAAACCCTGATAATTCTTGCATTCCAACCTGCAGGCTCATTGTAGATAATGGCCATATACATTCCAGCATTAGCTCAGACCTAAATTTCCATGTATTTTCACCCTACCCCTCAGTAATGCCATCCCTGTTAGAGACCAAATAGTGTGTTCTGCATGTGTACACTTCCTGGGAACTGAAAACAGGCATGAGTAAAAATGGCCCAGAGCCCAGGGAATCTCCTGAGTCTTTGTGTTTGTGTAAAAGAGATTCGTCTTTTAAATACTACCTAAATAACATACAGTGCAGTAAATGGAAACTGCAGTGCATGAAACCAGAATAAGATTTATTTAAAAACTATCACTGGATTTTCTGTGACATGCTTTCCCATTTTAATGTAGATTACATCTTTATTAATGATATTTATGCATAGAACTATAATATCATCATTTGACCACAGAGACACCTACCTGGCCAAGAGGAAAAAAGTGTAATCCCACCTTCAGCTGTATTCTCACAAGGTCACCATTGCACACGTTTGCATTGGGTTAAGCTTGGATTCTCCTCTTCCCAGACCACTGTCTTTCTAGCGTGCACCAACGGCCAGCACTTATATTTCCCTGCTGGTACATGGGTACTAGGGCACACGTCCAAACTCAGTAAAGGTACTCTTCCCTGCTGTATTCAACCAGTCACCCCATGTCTGCTGATGAAAGGCATTTCAGGGACAGTATAGATGCGAAGCGACCAGACTCAAGAAACTACATTCACTTCCATTGCTGCCAGCGCAGTTATATGGAGAAATTAAAGCTTAATATGATAGTACAATGGTGATAGACCATGGTCCACATGCTGTCCTGTCTCAGTGGAGTAATGAGCTGTTCCATGATTGGAAATGTGTCTGTGCATATGTATGTATGCCAGAATAACATTTTCCACAGGAGAGCAGGTTTTTTCCCAGCCTTGCATAAGGCAGCCTCCCTGCGCTGGCTATAGAATTTGCAGAAGGCTGCTTTGGCAAGATCTCTAAGAGTTGACAAAGAAAAACTTCTGCCTTCCTCTTTGCACCTGCTCAGGGGAGATCCAGCCACAACCATCATCCTGATATGGAAATCCTAGGAAAAGCAGAAAGAAGTATTCTTTGTTAGAAATTAATTTGGTTTATGGTGGCTCTTTACCATTGGGGTGAGAGGAAAGGCACAGAAGAACCTTTGTACTCTGCCCTTGAACTAATAAATAAAAATAACAGCCCCTGCAAAAGCCATGCCCAAGTCTCCTCCACATATACCCTGAGTTGCCTCCACATGCTCTAGGCATAACTTTCACCCTCTGGAATTTCTCTGCCCCTCTCATTTTGGGGCCTCTTTTGACAGTGCTGGCTGCAGCCTCCTTCCTAGCCAGCCCTGATCTCCAGCATGGGTGCCTTGGCAAGGCACTGCTCCTATCCTGGCCCTGCCAGCAGCAAGAACTTGCCCAGGGACAGTGATTCCTGACTTGTGAGGGACATGCATGTTTGGTGTCAGGAGGGTGGGAAAAGCCACTCTCAGCACCCTTAGGGGTGAAGCACCCTGTGTTTGCCTTTCACCCTCACCCAAACCTGCTTACAGAGAGAACCTCTCCTTCAGAGCTGCTGAAGTGTCCCCTTTCTAAAGGGGCTGCAGGCTGACCCCTGAAGATGGTAGTGGTGCCTCTTCCATGAACAGCTCTCTCTAGGCCACTTTTGAGGGATTTCTTTGCTACACGGGCAAGTGCTCATGTACGGATGAAGAGTCTCAGAACTGTACATCCTTATGTATTCACAAAGCTTTTTACTCTTTCTTAAACCATCTAGAAGAGGTTAGAAAATTATAACTGAGGTTTAAAAGGGACAGGAGAAATCCATATAAAAATGCACACAGAAGCATTTTATCAGGACATGCAGCTTTTGGAACAAGTCCAGAGGAGGGCCACGAGGATGATCAGGGATCTGGAGCACCTCCTATATGAAGATAGGCTGAGAAAGTTGGGGCTGTTCAGCCTGGAGAAGAGAAGGCTGCATGGAGA
>JANRGW010000219.1:0-22046 GCA_024733675.1 Psilopsiagon aymara | reverse complement strand
CCCACCCCCCTGCATTCGTCAGTGGTTTAAAATCCACAGCACACGGCGAGCTGAGCCAGTGCAGAGCCCCACATTGTGAGGTGTGGAAACAACAATCAATAATTCCCTTTCTTTAAAGCCATTATGAACCATTTTACTTAGGTGCACTGCTGCACCTCAATTAAACATCACAAAGTGCAGGAGAAGGGGAGGGAAAAAAAGAGATTTTTAAATCCTCATCCGCAAAGTGATTCACCCCGGGTTTGCCCCGTGATGGAGAGCATTTACACCCGGGCGTGAGTGGTGGATTCAGGTGGCAAAGCAGCTGGAAAGAAGCTGAGTGCAGGGGGCGCCAGGGAGGAGCATTAGGTACAGCACTGCAATACCAGAGAGAGATCAAACTTGGACCCACGTGCTGCAAGAGGACCTAATCCCAGATGCAGCCTGCATTCTCCAGGTCATGATGTTCTGCGTCAGGGTGTGGGGAGTAGTATTTCTGAGATTATTCCAAATTAAGGGACATAGCAGCAGAAAGCTTGAGTAGCTCCTTGGCTTTTTGCTGCCTTTTGCCCGATCTTGGAATACTGCTCCAGAGTCTTGTGCCTTTAAGCCAGGAAACCGGGACATGCTGAGAGCCACTCACCTTACAGGATAGTAAGTTAGAACTGGATGTTTGCTAAGGGGTGTTTTGTACATTGTGAAAAAAGCTGTGTTGGAGGTAGGTGTCTATCTTGTCCAGGCACGGATGGATCCAGCTTTGGGCTGCCAAGGACTCAGGAGCTTCAGGTTCTATCTGAGCTGTTTAACGGCAGGTCTAGATAAGGCACAAAGGTCTACAGCACAAAAGGTAGCTAATGCTCACCCAGCCCTGGCAGTGAGACAAGGGTGTATTTTCAGGTGTCAAAGGTACTTTCTGAGGTTCATGCACTCAGTTGTGCTAAATACTAAATTTCTTACCCAAAAAAACCCTTCAATCTAAGCAGTTCAAGAACTCCCCTAGTACCAATGTACCTAGGCAGGGAACAGAGTGCACAGCCATCAGCCATCAGGGAGTAATTCTAGCTCAAACACAGCAAAACATACAGTTCTTATGCTGAACTCATTAAATCTTTGGCAAAGCTAAAAAGGCAGAGTGAATAATGTTTTTAATATTCTCAAGAAATCCTCCACATCAGATGAGATCAGGAGAAGCCATTAGTGAGGATGGACAGGGATTCTTCTCCAAACAAAGGCTGATACTGAGTAATTGCAATTCTATAAACAGAGCATTTGCTTGAAAAAAAATAAATAATTTACCCAGCATCTGGGGCAGCATCAGAACTTGGTGTTTAATGTAAAGGCTGATGGTCTGGAAATAATTAGGGACCTTACAGTTTCACACTTACTTTTCTAATCTACGTTGTACTTGAGCCATTATATATTTAATGGGTTTGTTCTGCGCTAATGGGAATGGTATCGCCCAACTCCATTTACACTTGGAGACCAGCCTTCAGCAGCTTTGTACTTTTGAATTAAAGGTTAGAGACGAAGCTTTTTCTGAATATGCTCACCTTTATTTTTCTTAACAGCTTAAAAAGCTGCTTGCTTTACAGATTAGATTTTTTTTTCCCTACATCAAGTTACAGTAAAAACTCTGTAACTTAATATAATACAGAAGAGTTAGTGCAGGTTTTTATTAGCTCCTAAGAGTGGAGGGGCATTTGAGTGTCTCTCAAATACCAGTTAACCCTCAAAGCACCACAGAAGTCCACAAATGTTTCAATAACAATTTTATGGGGAGCAAAAAGAGATGGGTCAACTTATTCACCAGCCCATGAATCTGCCCCCAAGTACCTTCTCAGATTAGCTGTTAGTCAACCAGCAATACATCTCCTTCATTTAATGTTGTACTATAAATCCCAGAGTTCCCTTCAAGGAAGCAATTCCGTGCTGGGCTAGCAGTCGTCCTTGCTAGCAATGGACTCAAGCTGCAAAATTTGGATGCAAAGCTCAGAGCTGTTTGGATTTAGGGTTTTAACTTTCCCATTATAGAAATAAGAAACAGATGGCATTTGCAGGCCTGTTTGGACTCCACACTTCTCATAAGGTCAGTGTTGTTTAAGTCAAGTCAGATTTTAAGTCAGATTAATTTCTGCCTCTGCCTCCCTGCCTGTTGCACTAATGGCACAAACCAGCACAAAGTATCCCCAGGGCTGGAATCCTTAAAACACAAAGGATAGTCTCTGCATCTCAGAAAATAAATATTACTGCTGGCTCTGCAAGTGATGTGGCAAATTGGGAATGTTTGTAGTCAAAATTCAAATTTCATTGGGAAATTATTGGCAATTGGGAATGTTTGTAGTCAGAACCAGAAAGGTCTTCAACATGCATTTATACATCAAAGTTCCCATATTTTTAGAACTTTATAGCTGAAGACTGTACAATATCTCTTTTTTGTCTAATAATGGTTCTGTGAGACACATGGAAGGGCAGGGCTTGACATATTCTTAGCAATATACACCAAAAAAGCATCTTGCCTCAATTTATTCCAGACTCTGCTCCTTGAGGCAGACCTGGCAGACTGATTCTGCTGGGATGGCTTCCCAAAGGAAGCTGGGGCTTTGTCATCTTTTCAAATCAAGTCTAGGGATCTTCCATTTGGAAGCATCGCTTCAGCTGAACGAATTACTAAATTTAGTATTGAAATAACAGGCTCAAACTACATTTTGAAGGTCAGATTACAGTATCTAATAGTCCTGCCTGGCTTTCAAATCTAAATACCATTTAAAATAAGGCTGTTAAGCAAGTTACTGTCTCCAGTGGTGTACAACTATCCATGGTTGGTTTGTGCTTCTGTATTGCTCATCAGAAACACAGAAATTCCGCCATCCCTTGGAAAGGAGAATTTTACTTGTTCATGATGGCTCCTGAGGTGGAGATGCCTTTAGCTGGAAAAAGGGATTTACAAAAGCATAGTGTTAAAGATTCACAGACTGGTGTCTCAAGTGTTATGCAACTAATATACAAGCAAATCATGGGCAAGATAAATAAGATGCTGTTCACAGGGTGTCTATTCAACAGGCCTGCTGCTTTCATCATGGATACACAAAAGTGAAGTATCTAGTAAGAAAATACTTTAATATTGGTCGAGCCTAACTGTCAGACCTGCTGAGACAAGGGCAGTGCCTGGGGACACAGCAGCTACTTTGCTGCAGGGAATAAAGAGCTAAGGAGGGCTAATGTTTGGTCTATAAAGGCTTCCAGCCTAATGTAGGATTAGTGGAAAGAAAATGGACTGCACATTAAAATTCATGAAGGACTACAATTTAAGATCCATGAATAACAGGGCCACAATTATGCAGGGGATTGGGTTTTGTTTTTCCAGAGCTGGTGGAATAAATGAAGTCATTGCCAGGACATATGTGGCTGCCACATGCTCTGCCCTTGTTGTGGGATGCTGTGGACCCCCATGGTTGATGATACTGAAGGGTTAAACACAGAGACCAGAGGAAATTGGGAAACGTGACCTCTGGTCTGTAGATTCACAGAAAAAATACTTGCGTTGTTTTTTTGGTGCTCTGTGATAGGCCTGTTTCCTTGGCCTT
The DNA here is from genome assembly GCA_024733675.1 of Psilopsiagon aymara. Taxonomy (NCBI): domain Eukaryota; kingdom Metazoa; phylum Chordata; class Aves; order Psittaciformes; family Psittacidae; genus Psilopsiagon; species Psilopsiagon aymara. The sequence goes on along the minus strand of JANRGW010000219.1, from coordinate 18,483 downwards.
GGAGCTCAGAGATGAGTCTCTGGTAAGGAGGAGTTTCAGTGCTGGTTGGGTCTAGCCAGACCTCTTAACGTGGGGATGTGGCACTTGAGGATCTCTCATTCAAACACCATCTGTGACAAATGTAACCTTGGCCAAGTCACTTAACCTTCTGGTGCCCAGCTCCCTCCTACAGAACAAGCTAACCCCAGACAGAGGGGTGTAAAGGATGATATGGGACATGTGACAGCATCAGTGGTAAGGGATGAGAGATTTTCATACTTGCTTTTTTTTTTTGTCTTAATTAAGCTACATGAATCTGAGGTCCTTCAAAACGAGTCTGTGGAAGGAAATTATCCTGTAACCACCACTAAGCCTTTAACTGCAGTGTGTGGTGAGGGCTATCGGAAGGGGCCCATCATCTAATTCTGGGAAACATTGGGGAGATCTAGCATTTCTTACTGACTTATCATGAAAAACGATCATGCCAGGGGTTAATTCTTCACCCCATGCTCCCCTCCTTGAGGGCAGAGGCTGGGAAAGCAGTCAGCTGCTTTTATTCTCTGGTCTTAATATAGAACAAAAGAGTAGCATTTTGTCCTAGATTTAACAGTTGGGGAAATAAAACTACTCTTGGTAGGAGATGCTGTCACATACAAGAGGCCAACTCCAGGGTAGTTTAGGACATCTGCTTATTTTACAGTCACAAAAATACATTTAAATCACAGCCATGGTGCACTCTAATGGGAATGTAGACCCTAAGTGAAATATTATTTTGCACGTTTGATACGGAAGTCAGAAGAGAAATTATGTCTAATATACAAAAATAGATTAGAAGTCTCCCATGAGTTATAAGAGAAGTGCAAGCATGAGAAGGTCTTAAAATAGCCATCAGCTTTCATAACTGTAGGTATAAAAGGCCTTGAATTAGTGAAATACTTCAGCTGGAGATATGGAGAGATGGGTCTTGTCCGAGCCTGGTGGGTGTTTTTGCCTTGATGGCTCTCGATCGCTGGTGTGTCTGCTAACTGCCCATAAGTAGCTGCCTGCCTTCATCTTCTGAGATGAGCGTGGGAAGAAAATGTTCCAATTTAACATGAAAATCTCAGGCACCATTTAAAGATTGAGGTATTCTCCAATCTCCCCTACCCCAGTCTCCGGGGAGACTGTTCCCATGCCATTCTGCATGTATATTTCTGTACAGAGAATTTCAGTGATCCAAGAGCTGCTTGAGGACTGCTGTAAAAGCTTTTTTAAAACCACAGAAAGTGCACATCTTTGTCAGTGGCTTTGTAAAGGCATCACTGAATTGTTTCCAATATTCAGCTCTTCACCTGTCTGGTTCGTGAGCACGAGCTGATGGATGGACGGATGGATGGACCGTGTTCTGTGTGAGAATGCAAACAGCTGAGCCAAGGCCTAATCCTCCCGCCAGCCTGTGACCTTTTTATTCAGACATGCACCTGGCAGGAGCAGCAATCATTCATGTATGTGGCCTCAGAAACAGCTGCAGAGCTGACACTGCAGTTAAATTTATAAAGGGTGATGCCTGTGGATGTTTGAGGGTGGTACATGAACAAAATCAATTGCTAGCCTGTCATAGACCAGCTCAGAAGAAATAAAGTCCCCAGGCCTTGAAGAGTAACATTTCAGGCTTGCAGTGAGTATGGCAGGTCTCTTGTACTGAAGACAATAAGGTTTGTGCAGAAATGTTTGTGGAACTGGGGCACAGAGACCCAGATCTGTGACTGTGATTCACTGTATGTCAGCGCTATCGCTGTGGCCATGTGCAGGCAGAGCTATGGAGCCCTCAAAGCTGCTAGCTCAGGAAGGAGTAAGGGTTATAGCTTCAGTTCAAGCTGTGCAGGGTTATCTGGCCAACAGCAAGTGGAACAGCAATTGTTGTAGCAGTTATCTTACCCTTTGCACCAGCAGTAGCTAAGTGAGATCTGGCTGAGGAGCTTCTGCAGGGCCTGTGTCAGGCACAGGACTGCAGTTCAGATATGCTTTCATGGTAGACTGACACTGCAAATCCTCTCCCAGCACAGAAATACTGGTATTTCATGCTGGCAGAGCAATTCCTAACCTGGATCTGACCATGCACTGTCTCTTGCCACCTGCTGAACAAAACAAGCTAAGTCAATAGAAGTGCAGATAGCTGCCAGCACTGTATTTCCTCCAGCCTTTTTCAGCAGAAACCTGTGAATGCAGTTATGAGTAACCTGGCTATCCTGGCAGAAAGTTGCTCTCTAGAAATTGCTGTTTTCCATGGAGTTAAACATAAGGAAAACCTCTTCATTGTGTAGGAGAAAGGCTAAGGCAGCTGATTCTCTCTTCAAAGAGAAGCAGTTTTTAACAAGCAGAGGAAAATTTCAAATGAAACTTGTCAATTTGTAAATGTTTTGTAGCACGGCACTGTAAGATAGCAGATGGAGGTATAAAAGGGGCTTTGTTTTTTTGCTGTGTCTAACACCTTCTTTCTACAGCGCTCATCCTCTGTTTTAAGAATAACGCTTTCTCAATAATGACTCACAAACTAGTGCCACAAAAATCCTGGCTGTCAGAAGAGCTGCTGGTTGTCTGACAGGAGTGCAGCTTGCAGGGAACATTGGTTCATTCTGCTTGTCTGCACTGAAATTACAGCTTGGGGATCTTTCTTCTAGAAAGTGGCCCTACTCAGAGATTCCAGGCACAAGGCAATTATCTGCCTTCACTCACTCAATGTAATTAATAGATGTGGTTTTCTTCATAGGCACCAAGGGATGCCGTGTTCATCATGGAATGGACCACTTTGTCCAAGGCAAGGGCAAGAAAATTCCACAGGAAGTTGAGCCTTCCCTCTGGGAAGGTGTGCAAGTAGGGGCTGGAATATTCCCCATATTCTACTACATCTCTGCTAACCAGGAAAGATACCCTCTGCTCCAAATGGAAAAAAAGACATCCTCAGGAATAATCCAGCACAGCAAGCTGGCAGACATACAGCCCTCTATCACCTCACAGAATCTGCGGTTATGCATAGAGCTAAACCTTAGTAAAAGAGCAATTTCAGTCTCCCTGGCAAACCTGAAAGCAACCATGTGGCCCTTTGCAAGGCAGTTACTGACAGAGCAGCTGCATGGGTAGAAATGCATTTTTGCCATTATTGGAGCAGGGAATTGTGGTGGGATTACTGGTTTTCCCTCCAGCTCTGCCTTTGATTTGTGGTGTGTGCAGACCCCTTAATTTGTTTCTGTTTTGCCTATCTGTGAAACTGAGATAAGATCACAAGGGAATTGTAGAGTGTGATTCATTAATGTTTATTAGACAGAGGGAAATCCTTAAATGAGTGGCACTGTATTCCAGGAGCACAAAGTTCAAGACTGCAAAGAGGTTGATTAAAACCAAATTTGCTATTCCCAGGTTAGGAGGACAAAAAGAAAATGGAAAAACCTTCCCTGCCTCTGTGTCTGCCAAAAGCAGTATGTGATTTAAATAAAATCAAGCAGAATGTGCAAGTGTGTATGCATTCATACAGACGTAGATACCCACAAAAATACTTACCAGTAAATGCACACCAAAAAGCGTAATGAAGTGTGAAGTTTCCAATTAGATATAATACAGCAGTGTATGTGATCACCATTAACTAGGTGAGTTAGTACTGGCAATACGGCATTTGTACATTGTGAGGCAATAAATATGTTTCTCTAAAGGGATGTAACAAGTAGTGTATTGGCACATTCCATTACGTACCTGAGTGAACAGAGCTATAGACTGCTTACAGTAATCTTGCTGCCAGACTGACATGCTTTTCATGCTTATAGAGGAGTGTTTAAGTTCTTTCAGGTAATTGCTACTGGAGAGCCTCAGGGAGAAATGGAAGATTTATACACGTTAGTGTTATCCAAAGTAGGAATCTGCATGTTGCAAGAAAGGACCCATGTGCAAATAATTTGTCAGTAGCCGATGGACAGTTTATGCACTGTTAGAGAAGGGATTCATCCCTAGAGAAGGGAATCATTGTTTTGTCAGGCTGTTGCAAACATCTCAAAGCAATACACCCCAAGATACAACATCAGGTATCTCTCCTAGTTCTGGTACGGCAATGAGACAGTTCCTGCAATGCTGTCTTATCTCTGGCTACGTTAGAAAGGATGGGCAGAAAACCAGCTTATCTGCCAGGATTTTCCAATGCCAGTTTGTAGACAGACCAAACAAATACTTACACTTTAGACATACTTGAAGTTTGCAACAGTGAGGGCTGATGGAACATTTTCCAAGCTTCAGAGTGCATTGAAAGCACTCAGACCTCACAGTGGTGCCTGAGCCTGTAGGTAAATACTCCTCCTGTTGTGTCAGAGGTAGAGATCAAGCTGATTGATGATAACCGGAGTCCGTAGGTGGCCTAAATTCAGTCATGGTAAGATGACAAATTTGCTGTGTGATTCCTGTCATTGATACATAGTCTGAATGTGAAACATCAACAGACACAGGGTTTGTAAGGGAAACAAATGTTATGATACACAGACAAGACACAATGCAAACACTTTGCCTTAGCAGAAACAGGGATTTCCCAGTTAAGACCAAGGTGGAAGCCGGACTGCAGGCTGCTGGAAATTGAATGTACATCGCTTGCCACCTTCAGGCCTTATGTGAACTCAGACATTGCTGGAGAGCTGTGGCATAAGGTCTGGCCTCAGGCAGCAGAAACAAGTGTCCTCAGAGTGGTAAATCGCAGAGCCTTGCCATTTTAAGGAGCTGTTTTCCTTCCATCGTGTCTCTTCCCCTCACCCTGTCAATGGTGAGGGGCTACTTCACCTGCGCAGGTGGAACTGCTGGTTACATCACCTGCGAGCAGCTTTATCTGGGGTCTGCAAGGGTATCGGAGAGGGAGTCCTCATCAGAGCCTGCAGTGGTAGGACAAGAGGTGATGGGTTCAAACTGAAACGGGGGAGTTCAGGTTAAATGCAAGGCAGAGAGCGCTCAGGCGCTGGCACAGGGTGCCCAGAGAAGCTGTGGCTGCGTCATGCCTGGCAGTGCTCAAGGCCAGGGCGGACACACGGGCTTGGAGCACCCTGCTCCAGTGGAAGGTGTCCGTGCCCGTGGCAGCCGCTGGAGCTGGATGAGCTTTGAGGTCCGTTCAGCACAAACCCGTCTGAGATCCCATGATCTTACACCGCGGTTCAACCCTGGAGGGGCTGAGGGGCTGGGCTTGGGTGAGCCGGGGACAGCCAGAGGAAAAGTGCCTGCGGCTTCTCCGCATGGGCAAAGTCCCTCAGGCAGGAGCAAATCCCACCGCGAAAAGCCGCGGCAGCACCGGGGGAAAACAGCGGCTCCGGCCAAAGGCGAGGGGCGTGGCCCGCGCAGAGGGGCGGGACTTCGCGGGGCGGGGCTCAAGGAGGAGGCAGCATGCACCTGCGTGTGCAGTGATGTCATCACGCGTGGGCCGGCGCCGCTTCCGTGTGGCTGTGTCGTAGCGGCCGGGGGCGCTGCCGCCGCCATGGCCGGGCCCGGGCTGCCCATCTGCGGGTACCGCCGGGCCCTGGTGCAGGCCGTGGAGGAGCGGCCCTTCCTCATCGTCACCGGCGAGACGGGCAGCGGCAAGAGCACGCAGCTGCCCAAGTACCTCTTCGAGGCAGGTAACGGCCGCGGAGGGGGGAAGCCCTGAAGAGCCCCCTCGGCTCTGCGGCCTCGGCCCCGCGGCGTGGGGATGGGCGCTGATACCTGCAGATAACGCGGCTGTCACATCGCGGGGGCGCGGCCTCGGGTCGGGCCGGGGCCTGCCCACGGCGTGTGGTAACAGGGGGTGACTTGGCTGGGGTTGTGCGGCCTGGAGAGAGGGCTCTTTAAAGGGAGGCCTCAGAGCAAATTCTCTTGCCTAAAGAGGCTACAGGAAACCTGGAGAGGGCCTTTGGGCAAGGGCCTGCATTGACAGGACCGGGGGAATGGCTTTGACCTGCCAGGGGGGAAACTGAGGTGAGCTCTTAGGCAGAAGCTCTTCCCTGTGAGGGTGCTGAGGCTCTGGCACAGGGTGCCCAGAGAAGCTGTGGCTGCCCCATCCCTGGCAGTGTTCAAGGCCAGGTTGGATGGGGCTTGGAGCACCCTGCTCTAGTGGAAGGTTTCCCTGCCCATGGCAGGGGGTTGGAGCTGGATGAGCTTTAAGATCCCTTCCAACCCAGACCCCTCTGGGTTTCTCTGATTGATTAAACCCTTTAAACAAAAAACCTCAGGCAGTATATATATTATTTTGGTGCTTGTGTATAAACAGATTCTGAGTGGCACTGCTCAGCGTCCCTGTTCTCCTCATCTCTCCTATAGGCCTTGCCAAGCACGGAGCCATTGGTGTCACCCAGCCCCGGCGTGTTGCCACCATCTCAGTGGCGCAGCGGGTGGCCGAGGAGATGGGCTGTTCGCTGGGCAGTGTCGTTGGGTACCAGGTCCGCTTCGATGACTGCACCAGCAAGGTAGGGCTCTGTGTTCCTGGCCATGTTGTCATGATGGGATCAGTGGCTGTGGCATGGGTTTCTGCTCATGAGCCACACTATGGAGTGGTACAGCCCTGTTGCCCCTCCTGGGGCTTTGCACACATATCTTAGCCTTGAGAAGCCATCTGTTCAACCTATGGGAAAGCTGCAGTTGTATGTACCATATAACTCTGATTTACAGGTAAAACTTTCCCAGACATCTATGGTCTCAAATGTATGTTGAGGACAAATATGTGATCTCTCTAGAAGTGTTTGCTTTGAAGTAAAAATTCAGGATAGCAGCTGAATGTCTAATTAAACCTTTCAGGATACTGCCATCACATATATGACAGATGGCTGCTTATTGAGGCAAATACTGGTAGACCCCCTTCTCAGCAAGTACAGTATCATCATTTTGGATGAAGCCCATGAGCGGAGCCTCAGTACTGTGAGTGTCATGTCTGTCTTTTGTGTTACTCTCTCTCTTACTCAGGTCTGCTTATACCTTTCTTTCACTTCTGCCCAGTCACAGAGTCATAGAATAGTTTGGGTTGGAAAGGACCTTGGCTGACTTCACATGGGTATGCTTTAAGCTTTGCTGTCCTAAGACCATGGAATTGTTGCTGTGTTCTCTGTTTATTATATGCTGCATAATCTGAAAATAAGACGTGTCCTGTAATCCTGTTGGAGTTGTAGCTGTTGTTGTATTTGAAAGCAGGTAAAACTTGGTTGGCTGTTGGATACTTTCCCCCAAATTTCCAGGAATTTGAAGCCAGCACAGTGAACACAAACTTTCTAGAATCCTAATGTAAAAACACCCCAAGTCACACACAGACAAAACCCTAAAACATCTCTATCACTGTAAGGCCTAATGTTTCTTAGGGTGTGTATGTGCCTGTGCAAAGAGATTATGGCTTTTGAGTTCACAGAAGTACCTAGACTGACCTAAGTAACAAAAGCTATCAAATGTCACTCTGACCCTTCTGTGGCAAGTGAAGTGGACTTGAGTCACTCGGTCCTCAATAGATTATGTTGTGTGTCAAGCAGCCTTCCAGTTCAGCAAATAATCTGCCAGTCCATCTGGGGAAAAGGGAAAATGCTTTCTGAATCCTGGTTCTGCCCTCAAGCAGCTGAAGGTATTGCAAGTAATTGAGCTAGGGTGATGTAAGGAGTTGCTGCTCCCTCACTTGTTTCTAAGTGAAAGAAGATTTTTAATCGAGAGCTCTGCAGGATAAACCAAACTTGCTGAAGTCATAACAATAAATAGTACAGCAAAGGAGGGTGCACACTCAGTCAGGTAATGTGTGCTGGACAGAGATGATGACTTTTTTAAATGGGTCTTAGGTAACTGATTGCAAATGATTTGAATGTGAGTATATAAAAATGAAAACCAGAGGATTTTAAGTTGCTCTGATTGTGTTTATAAGCTGTGAGGAGAGCTAGAAACCAATTTGTGTGCTTACAAGCCAGCCAGGGGAGGTGTTATGTATTCTTCTGAGTGCTTAGTCCCTGCAAATGTGATTTTCTGTCTTCAGTATACTAGCAGGATAAAATCAGTCCCTTCCAAGTTCATCAGGCACTAAATAAACTGGGGCACTAACAGAAGTCATTTCTGATCTTCTGTCAGGATGTTTTATTTGGTTTGCTGAAGAAACTGTTTCTACAGAAGAAACCCCCAGACAGGAAGACAGCACTGAAGGTGGTGGTGATGTCAGCCACCCTGGAGGTAGACAAGCTCTCGGAGTTCTTTGGACACTGTTCAGTGCTGCATATTCCAGGAAGAAGTTATCCTGTCAAGTCGATATTCTGCAACCTCCTCAGCCCTCGGAATGCTGGCAGCCATGCATATGTTACAGAGGTCTGGCCTGGTTTACTTTATGTTTGTGTTGTGTTCTTCTGGTACGGTTATCATATGTGAAACACCACAAGAATTAGCTGCTATATTGCTATGTTTTTAGCATCTCTGCAGGTACAGGAAAGAATTAGTACTATGAGTTTTAGAGTGAGATTCCAGCTCTTATTGACCTATTTATTGTTTCAGGCTGTAAAAGTGACATTGGATATCCACTTAAATGAACCAGAAGGTGATATCTTGGTTTTTCTGACAGGTGAGAATTTTTCTTTCAACAACTGATGGCTATTCCAGGTGAAGCATGATACTGCCAGCAAAAAACAAAAAGGCAGTCATTCCAATTACTGTCTAGTTTGTCTCAGAGAAGTAAGTAGAGAAGGGAAAGTTGCAGATTGGCACACAGTCCTGTGAAGTGACAGTTTTCAGAGTATTTTTAGGTATATCCATGTCTATGAGATCAGATAAAAAGACATTAACTTAAAAATCCTTTCTTCCTATGCTAAATTTACTCTGTGTTGTCCATGTTGTCTCTCTTTCTTTCTTGCTAATTCAGGAAGGGAAAATTTCTTTAGCTGCAAAGCCCTACATCAGTGTGTAGGCCAGGCACTTACCCATTCATCTTTTAAGGAAAAGCGTTGGTGAGAGGTACCATGGTAAGACTGGGTGTCACCTCCTTATCTAACTCTCATAAATAGTCCTTCCTTTTTGTAATTGTATTGATGATTCTTGTAATATTGGCAAAACAATCTTGTTTCAAGATGTTGCAAACTAGGAAGGCAGAGTTGCTGCTATATAAGGTGTTTTAATGCTCTTATATGTTTTTAGGTCAAATTGAGATAGAAAGAGCTTGTGACTTGCTTTTCAAGAAAGCAGAATCTATTGATTACCGGTATGAAGTACATGATCGATCTATTGAAGGCCTGCTTATCTTACCATTGTATGGGTCAATGTCAACAGGTCAGTGCATGACATCCTATGGAGTTTGATATCCATAAATGTTAACTGCAAGAGTTGTTATAAATAGTATCCTAACAAAGTATTTGTTTTGTAACTGGAAAAAAAATGGCATTCATTAACCCATTTGTTGCAATACTATAGCACTATGGGGGTTTTTTTTGTCATGTTCATAAACTTATCAAACTTCAGCCATCTCTGTACTTGCACAGAATTCTCCAGGTAAAGTTCATGTCCACTGGAAGTGGCATTGAGGTCTCCAGCTCAGAAAGGGGTATTGTGTAACTGAAACTTCAGATGTCTTATTTAGGCACATTTTATTTTACATGGAAAAGATATTGCCAGTAGTTTTTATTGGGATGAGAGTAGACTTGTAAGGGAAGATAGAACTAGTTGCGTGTCATGCAATATAAGTACAGGTTATTGGAATGAGTCTGTTGTACTTGGCAGCAATACCACAGTTGGTTTCAAAGAGTTAAAGGCTTTTTGACCTTTACTGAACACAGAGACTGTATTTTCTGATGAACTTTAGTGTGGTGTTTAAATGTGTGGGTGTAGTATGTGAATGCCAAGAGGTTGAATAAGTGTTCAAAAAAGCAGGACAGCAGTCTCCATGTGGAACTACTGCTGAGAGGAAAAAACTGATAATGATCAGCAGAGAGGGAGCAAAACTTCTACCTCCTTGAATGAGCAAAATGAAAAGTTGCATTGAAGGAAGGTAGAGCTTCCTCCTTACTCCATGATAGGTGTTGGATTCCTGACTGAGAGTGGTATTTTGTTTATGTAGTAGCAGTTTCTGAGAAGCCATTGACTTTGAATATTTTTAGATGCACAAGATAAATTTTTAATTAAAGAATTTTTTATATTTTTCAAGTATTTTAAGTGAGAAAATTTCAGGGGAAAGCTGAATTTCCACTTCCCTTTTTTTGTTCTTTGGAAAGGCAAATGAATTAATAGAAGCTACACATACTGCTTTGTTACATGTTAAAATAAGACTTGCTGGAAACATGGAGGGTGTAACTGAATCTTCACCTTCACTTGCTCTGATTGTTAAAAACCCTCAAATCCTTAATGAAGATTCTATTAAGACCATCTTGTTTGCTTTTCCTAGCTCTGCATTAGAAAATATCCAGGAGAGTTGGCCTTTTTTGATCTCAAAATCTTGATTTTGCAAGCAGTAGAGAAGATATTCTTTGATTTCTGCTTTATGCTAAAGTAGTACCAAAGCTGTATTCTTAGAATGTTAGGTGATTCACTTTCTGATTTCATTCAACTAACTTTCACTAAGCATTTGAGTTTGCACAGTGTTAGATATGGTTTGAAATCAGTTCATTGCAGCATAAGATTCTTTGACCAACTGTCATTTTAGATCAGCAGAAAAGAATATTTTTGCCAGCTCCCAGAGGCATTAGAAAATGTGTGGTGTCAACAAACATTGCTGCAACATCTCTGACGATTGAAGGAGTCAGGTACTGTTTCCTATTCTTCCTCAAATCTGTAACAGGGAATTCAGAAAGTTCTACTAACTTTGAAAAGACATACCTGAATCCCTTCCACTACAAGACCTGCCCAGTGGTTGCCTGTTACCTTTTTTTGTGTATGCAGTGAATAATAAAACCCTTGATAGTATTATATAGTCCTTTAGATGACTAATATTGTTGGACCCTAATATGAAGCCAAATCTCAGGTCCTTTAAATGAACATAGTCCCCTTGGGTGCTGGGAGGTGTTATTTGTAACATCCTATAAACTGAACCGTTGCAGGGCTGCAGATGAACAGCAAAGTGCAACTACCTGTTTGCAGCAATTGTAGGGTAAATGTGTTCTTGCTTTGATTAGATACACATGGCAGTTACCTGTCTGTCTCCTGAGACCTCTGTTGTTTTTTCCTCTGACAGCGTATGAATCTTTTTCAGATATGTAGTAGATAGTGGATTTGTGAAGCAGTTGAATCATAACCCCCGAGTTGGCTTGGACATACTGGAAGTGGTTCCCATTTCAAAGTAAGTTTTAAAAAGTTCACATGTTTGGTGCTTCTCGGAGTTGCTCTGAAAATACTGTGTGTTGGATGATCTCTAAAATAAAAAAGGGGCATCGGGTGGCTTTGAGGCTCCATAATTCAAAGCCTTCTTGTTTGCTTCTAAGCAGAAAGTGCTTCAGGACACAAAATTTTCTGTAAGTTACAGGCAATAAGAAGGAATTGACAATGCATTGTCTGTAGTCTGAACAGTGGCTCGCACGTTATTGTGTGTTCTCTGAATACAACAGTCTGATTCAGAGAAGCTTAAAAAAAATCTTCCCTTGTACAGAAATGCTTCTTCATGCTGCTAGTTCTTGTATAGCTGGAATTCTCAGTTGCTGCACAGTGTAATCTTCCATCTACAAGTATAGAAATTGCTATTAGTTTATCATAGTTGCAGTGTGCTGCTTTGGGTAATAACATAAGGGATCAAGAGCTTGGGTTCTTTTCCTCCTTCCTTTCTGTTGGGAAGGAGCGAAGCAAAGCAACGAGCTGGCCGAGCTGGCAGGACATCATCTGGAAAGAGCTATCGGCTGTACAGCAGAGAATTCTGGGAGCAGTGCATGCCTGACCACACTGTGCCAGAGATCAAGAGAACCAGTCTGACATCTGTCATCCTGACCTTGAAGTGCCTTTCTGTGCATGATGTCATAAGGTAACCTCCATGGAGAGGGGATTAACATTTTCTTCCTGTCAGCAGCAAGGCAGCACAGGCGCCAACAGCCTGTTGGCAGGAGGCAGGGTTGCCCCTGGCCAACTGTGGCGCTTGGATACAATCAGCTTTTCTGCTGTTCTCCCCAGTCATTAATGCCAGATTAGAATCTGAGCTCAAGTTCAGTTTGAGGTTCTGCAAAAACGAGCTCCTTCTCTTCAAAATTAAGTAGTTAACAGTGTTCCTTTAAAATACCCATAGTTTGTATCCCAAAAGCTTCATCTCTGCAGAGTTGTTTAATTTTAGGTTCGTACACATGCAGAGAATGCAGTTCATCTTTGCATGTGCTGTGCTGGGATTTATCATTGTAATTCTCTATCTTGAGGCTGTACATGTAGTTACATGCCCAGGTGCTGAAGATGCTCATGTGCACTTGGGTCACAAACCTGTACTGGAAGGTTAAAGCAATATTTTAATAAATATGAAAACTTATATGAAAACTTAATAAATATGAAAGCTTTTCTGAGTCTGAATAGTGAGATTTTTTTATTTTGTGTTTTTTAATCTTACTTTTTACTATAGATTTCCCTATTTGGACTGCCCCGAAGAAAGGCATATTTTAGAAGCTCTCAAAGAACTTTACCAGTGTGATGCTATTGACAGGTAAAAAAGGGGTGTAGTCTCTACAAGAATTTAATGGTTTAACTGGTGTTAGGGAGTTGTTCATGTGGATTAAAGTACTTCCCCCAGCAGCAGAATGTTTCCTTATTAGACCAGGAAGTTGACAATTCTTTTTTAATGTACTCTCTGTAAAATTAGGGTTAGAGTATGGCTTAGGACTTGGGAAGTACGGAGTAAGTTCTCTGCATTGTCCTGGAGTTCCTGAGTGACCTCAGACAGATTACCTCAGCTCTGTGTGCTGTAGTTCCTGACAGCAGATCCCAGACTGTTGTGATGAAGGTATTAGGAACTAGCTGTGAAGCCCATCCAAGAGCACAGGACAGGAAGTGAGATCTTAGCCTAAGCTTCCAGGAATTCTTCTTGAGGGAAAAGAAATAAATAAATTAACCCCCCCTTAATCTTGGGCATCTGATAAACTGACAGAGCTGGGTTTGCCTGCCATGGAGCAGGTATAAGGAAGCTGGAGAAAGGTGAAACATTCTTCTGCTAGTGATGTTTGCTTCATGTCTCCAGCACTTACCTAGGCACACACAGACTGGGGTGTTGCAACAGTCCAGAGGGAAATGCTTCTTTCGTGCGCTTTATTAGTACATGGTGGCTGGCATTGTGTGTGCATGTTCAGAATTATGTTTAAACACAGTTTTGTTGAATCTGGTATTTGAATCTCTTTTTTTTTTCCCCTGGGATAAGGAGAGGCCACGTGACAAGACTGGGAGAATTCCTGGTGCAGTTTCCTCTCCCTCCCAACCTGACCTGTGCTGTCATAAAAGCTGCTTCTCTTGACTGTGAAGATCTGCTGCTTCCCATAGCAGCTATGTTGTCTGTGGAAAATGTCTTTATTCGTCCAGGTAGGAATTCCCTTATCCCAAAGCACAGCTTTGGGTGGGTGGGGAACTCTGCTTGGGCAGGGACATCTTTGTCCAACCAGTCAATGGTTAGGCAGCATGCATACTTCATCTGGAGACCTGCAGCTTCTCCCTTGGTAGTTTTTGGTGCTAATAGTTTGTGAGGCCACAGTATCTTGCAGGTGTCTCTCAAGGTAATAAAGCAGGTACTGATTCTGTATTTTGAGCAATGGTAGCACAAGCCTTTACTTGAGTGTAAGGATACTCCTGCCAAGGAGCAAGTTTGTCTCGGCTGGGCCCAACACTGGTGAGAGACATTAAATGAGTGCTTTAAGCAATACTTGTGTTGCAGTGTGAGGAAGTGTCCTCAAGTGCAGTGCCTTGTCTCCCAGAGTACATTATAGCAGGTCCATAGAGAAGAATGGTAAGATTAGGACCAACACGTAATGGTACTTTGCCCAAATGCTTTTGCAGCTTTCTGTGGTCTTGGAGTCAGGGCACATTGGACACTAGGAATTGTACAACAGCTGTTCCAGTGACTTCAAAATAGTATGGAATTGGGTAGCATTTGTCCTAAGGCTGTGAGCTGTAAAGTACCATATGGGTGAATGGATTGCTGAGAGGTTGTAAGGCGGGAACTGTGTCACAGGAGTGGAATAAAAAACAAACATGACACCAAAATACCCCCCCCCCCCCGAAACATACTCAACAAAAACCCCCAACACCAACTGAAGACTTGGAAGAGTGAATGTGATGCACAAAACCAGCTTCAAATCCGAACTGGCATATACTCAACCTCTAAGCAAACATAAATAATACTGGCTTGCATCCTCTCCAAAGCGAGTAGAGTGCAGTCTGGAAGTCACACAAGTGCCCTCTTGAGACCAGCCATACACCAGTCCCAAAGGGCAACACACTGAGGAGAACCTACTTGAAATGCATTTTATTCCATGCAAACCTGAATTCACCTACCTGTGAAGAGCTCAGGATTACATACTTCATCGCCAGCCAAAATCATGGGGGTTTAAAATGTGGTTATGTGAAGCACAGCTGGGATTAAAGACAGCTGCATAAGTTCCTGGAAAATATTTCAAACCCAAAGAAAATCAACTGAACAACAGTCTTCAAAATGCTTTATTGAACCGTGTGTCTTACTGTAATGTGCAGAAGATGTGTTTGAAAAGACTACAGCTTGAAAAATTTCTGCAAATCCTCAACAATCAATAAAAAAAGTCCCTATGGGGGGTAACTCTCAGGATAACCAGAGGCCTCATTTAAAGTTTCTCTTGAAACATTTTCTGTTCCAGAGACTAACAGAAAACAAAGCCAGTACTGCTCCATGTGAAAACAATCGAGACTTGAGGATTTAAAAGGAAAAAAAAAAGAACGGAACTTAAACTTCAGCCTATGGGGTTGCTGCTTTTGCTGCTGTTAGGTTGGATTAGCATACACATCACAGTTCTGCTGAGAACACCACCTGGTGTTCAAGTCTGTAGATTTACTCTAAAACCCTAGCAATGCTGCAGAGATGGAAGGATACATAGAAAGAGAGAGGGGGTGAAGTGACAAAGATCTGGAAAGACACCATTATGATATAAGCCTAGTTTAAATTTTCATCAGAAGCTGTGTGCATTTTGGTTTTAATCTACCTTTACATTCAAAAATCCACCAAAGGAAAAAAAATAGAACCACAAAAAGAAAAAAAAAAAAAAAAAAAAAAACAAAACCAAACATACCCATTCTGTCCTTGTCTTGGGGCTATTATGAACTTCTATGCACAAGAACACCATACTCTCTTGTTTTGCAAACCTGCAGGGTTAACAGTATAGGCATGTAGGTGGCACGATTCAACTAAAAAGGCTTTTTCAACTTTTTATACCAGCAAAAATAACCAGAAGAAACAATAAATAAAAGATGCTAAGGTTAGCATTAAGAATTCAATTGCAATATTTTGACAATCTGGGAATCTGAACCCTCAAGCTCTCCTGACAGGTCTCTGCAAACTATGAAGCAAATACATAAATAACTCAAAACATGATTGAGACTGTGAAAGGCTTTCAAAAACTAAAGACATGATCCAGGTTAACTTTTTTTTAAAACAGTGAATATATGAATTGTCTACACCTGAATAAAACGTATTTAACAATGAAAAAATTTTAACAACCACAAACAGGAAAAACTTTAAACAAAAGTGAACATCATTTGATTTCAGGGCACACAAAAGCCCCTCGAAGTAGCTTCCTGCAGTGGCCTTACTGTTGGTTAGTCTCCTATAGGTGCATAAAATGAAGTTCAACTCCACACCGAGGTGATGACTAACAGGGCAACATAATGGTCACAAACAGCAAAACACCATGCCCTGATCACAGCAATTTATCCCACTGCAGAGTTTCCATCCTGTGCAGGAACAGCACATAAAGATGCCATTCTGTGACATGTTATCCAAAAGCTACTTTGTGGCCATAAACTGCTAGCCAGCACTAACCTTTTTGTTGTGTAACCTTTGAATAATGGGAAAGCTTTGGGTATTTTACTCCTTGTGTTTAAATTTTTTAAATGACAAGGTCACTAAAACTCATGCACGCTGCAAAAAACATCATGCAGTAGTTAAGGTAAACCATCCAAGCAGTTTTATTCATTAATATTCATAAATACACACAGCAGCTTCATTAGAGATTTTTTGTTTTGATTTTTTTTGTGGTTTTTTTTTTTTTTTTTCTCTTCAGTTTGAATGTGGAGTATTAGGAGAGCCTTTTGCATGTCAAGGTACAGGACACAGAGCTTTTCGCTCTGCACCGCAACCTACATTTACCTGCTAGAAGTCAAAATTAGTTAAGTGGAAATGATTATCATATATATCTTTTCTCTCTTTCTTTTGAATGTACACAATGTAACAAGAGTGACAGACCTGAAATTACAATCACCAAAACAAACCCAAGATAGTTGTTGTCCACTTTCATTGGCAAATACAGCACAGAGGACATTGTCTGCAAAGTGGGATGTCATCAAAGAGGAGGTGGAGGAGGCTCGTTTCCTTTATTACTCTCTTTTAAATTTAGGTTTTCTAAAGCAACATCTAGAGGCATAATATCTACACAGCCCATAGCACCAAAATCTGCAATCTCCCCCCGCTCATCCTCATCTGAGGAGGAACTTTCTTCCTGCATCAAAGTGGATAGTAGAAGCTCCTGAACAAACAGGCTGCAGTCTGCCCGTTCACTTTCCATTGACTGACGCTCCACTTCTGACATCTTCGGATCATTCAACCTGTACAGCAGCAAAGGAAGCGGAAGACAGGCAGTTGGTGAAAGCCCATTTCCCCAGTGACAGTACTGACAGGTGACAAAAGGCACTTGAAAACCACTCTTTCAGGACAGTCCTGCCTGCTCTGGCAACCTCCAACACCTCAGCACATCAGGCATGCATGTAACCAACTACCCCTTCCCTGCTGCCATCACAGCATTCAAAGCAGAGCCCAAAGCTAGAGGAAAATAAACTATTTGTGAGGTTTCCTGGTACCCAGAAATCTTTCAATGAGAGCTGGTATGATTTCCTAGACACTCATTATGTGCCTCTTTTTTGTTTCTACACCAACTTCTAACTTCGCATATGGCACAAAATAAATTACTGCATGTTGAAAGCTAGGGATTCTCAAAAGCACACTGCAAAGTTTATTCCACTGCTTCTCCTGTATTAGTGAGCCCTGATATGCAAAGAAATTGCTTGCTCCAACTCCAGAAGTCACTGTCTGTGAAACTTACAGGTATTTTGATTAAGTCTCTCAAATAATAATACCAGTTTCTGGTATTGGCCTGCACTTAAGATAAAAATTTTATTAACTCAAATCCAAGTTTCTTGACACAGGAGCTCTGTAAGTGTCTGCACTTTTACAATATCAAACAGACACACAAGAATATGTACGGGGCAGCCTGGCGGGGGAGATGAGAAAGCCATTTTTATTTCAGGCCAACACCCAATCTTCTAACAGAACTAGAATGGCACAGTGGGTGACTCTTCTTTAAAATAACCCTGGGAAGTATAATTTCTAAACCAGCTAAGTATTCTGTTAATTAATGGCATCCTTTATTTGCTTTGTTAACCAGTCTTTAAAAATAATATATAAACCCTTTTCAATCTTCAGTTTTTAATTAAAGGCTAATTTTCTATTAAACAATGCTATCTTTCATTCTCCATTACAGCTCAAGTCTGTATGATTGTATCACTGGAAATGCATTTGTTTTGTTGGAAGTAGTAGGGGAAACAAGCACAATTTAGTTACAAAATATTCCTTTTGCTCCTCCTGAAATTGAGATGCAGCAACCAATGTTTACCCATTGCTTAGGACCAGACAGTACATTTAAAGAGATGCTACAAATGCAAAGAGAAGTGCCTACATTGGCTGTAGATTTGATGATGGATCTGGCAGAAGTCCCCTGCGTGGAGTCACAAATAACTTACTCAACCCAATCTCAAAACCAGCCTCCTTTTCAAAGTCTGCAGAAATTTATACTCAAACTTAACTCTCTAAATGCATTCCTAGGTGCATCAAAAGTAGTATCAGTACACCCATGAGACTGCCTCTTGTTTTCACAAATACTAGACCACAGCCGGTATTTCTGCAGCCTGCTCCTGGAATTGGCTTTCCAAAAGCCAAATAATACACTTCCAGCTAAACCACCCCCAAGGACAAGTACAGCCGCCACGCAAACTTCAACCGTAACGGACAACACAGCTACTCCACCCCCAAGCACAGCAGCTACACCACCCCCAGAGACAAGTACAGCCACTGCTCAAACTTCAACCATAATGGACAGTGCAGCTACTCCAGCCCAGCACAAAAGAAGCCCCAGCAACATCCTGTCAAAAAAAAGTCAACAGTTGGATCTCTTGATTTTTCCCACAAGATGAAGTAGATTGAGTAAAATATTCTTCATTCAAACATTTTTTCATGTAAACCATCAACTGCTTAGATGGTTGCATTCATAACTTGCCGCATAATTATTTCCTGATTTTCATTCACCTCAACTTGAAAAGAAAAGCAAACCAATATGACATAGGTATCTA
>JANRGW010000217.1:0-17005 GCA_024733675.1 Psilopsiagon aymara | reverse complement strand
GGCGGGGGGGGGGGGGGGGGGGATGGGGGTTGTGGGCCGAGGGCGGGGCCGGGGGGGCCCATGGGCGCGCTGAAGCAAGGAGGGCCGGGGAGGGCCGCGGTGCCGGCGTGGTTGGTCGGGGGAGTGAGAGGGCTGGGGAGAATTTGTGCCTATAGCGCTCAAATCAGCGAAAAGTGAAACAGCTTAGCGCTTTTCTACCCGCTTACTCTTCGCTCGGGCGATGCTGCCGGGTGAAATACCAGCTGAGGGGTGCTCTCTGGAAACGCAGTGTTAGCTATTGGCGTTTAGCTTATTTATGCACAGCTCTTTCCTGCACTAGCTCTTCCCCTGCTCGTAGAAGAAAACCAGAAACAACGAAGTCTGAAGCTATTGAGTATGCTTCACTAGGGAAAGATACTGCAGAGGAAAGATTTTTTTGCCAGTCACTACTATCTGCATCGTCTATGAAAGCGCCTATTGCAATACTCAGGGTTAGTGCCTGCACTGGGAGCTTGCTCTTCCTGTCTGCAAGTGGACCATCACTGGCCTTGTCAGCACACAGGCTCACACTCTTGCCATCTTTGCTGACCAATTTCCAGAGGAGAAAATGGACATCCTGCATTCCACTAAACTCTGCCACCTTCGAAACTGCACCCAAGGGATGAGAAACTCAGTACAACTCGAGCTGGGGTAGCCTCCCCCAGTCTAGCCTGACTGGCAGCCTCTGGCAAACTGGAGGAGGCACGCAGAGGCCAGCTGTTTCCCTCCCAGTAAGAGCAGGAGCACATAACCCTGCTAGGCTGTGGGAGACCCTGGTTGTAGTTGGCCCCCCGTAAGGGATCTGTGCTGTGAATTTGTGGGTGCAGGTGGTGCCTAACCTCTTCAGCTGTTACTGCACAGAGACCCCCAGTACACAAGGCATGCCTTTGAAGGAAAATACTCCTCACATACAATAGAAGTGAATTGTTAACATTTTACATCGATGAAGAAAAAAATTGAAACTCACACCTTCTTTTCCTTTAATTTTATTCACTCACTGGAGCCCATGAATGAAAGAACAGCTCTTTGTCTGGAACTTACCATGCTGTATCATGCGCTTAGAATGGGCATCATAGCATGGCTAGTACTGCTCCCTCTTCAGTAGGGTTCTGTCTTGCAGCAAAGCATTGAGTAGAGAAATACCATCAGTTAGGTTATCTCATTCTCTATTCTTATCTAACATTATTTCTCAGAAACAAAGGAAAATGTTACTTTTTCATGTCAAGACTTTGTGCCATAACAATGTATGCACTGTAAGGTAAGGTGTAACAGTGGAGCAGTCTTCCACTGGCTGTTACTGGCTTCAGCTCAGCTGTTACAAAGACACTATGCTAGAAACATGGAAGAAGACACATTTGTTGTCGCCTTCTTACATATTAGAGAAACAAAGACCATGGCTGCATGTGTAGATAACACTGTGTCGGAAATAGATTGATCACCACATGCAGTATCTATTAAAAGATACTGTTTCCTGCCTTCATCATATCTGTGATACTTCCCTAGAGATGGAAACAACCACGTGTAGCTCTGCTTTTCAAATAAATTCCAAATATCTCCCATGGTTCAAAAACCAACAGAACCTGTTTTGTTTTCAAGAAATTACAAAATACAACTTGGGCGACACATTCAAAACACCGTTAATGTAGGTTAAGAAAGGTTACGCTTAGCTACTCAGTTCAGGCTGCAGAACAAAGATGTTTTAAACTTAGAGCTATAGCTTTACTTCAAGAAGTTTCTCCCAAAACATATGCAGAGAGATGCCTGCTACAGTGTGTGAGTGTGTCTGGCTCCCTTGCTTTGAAGTAGCAATCGGTTCACTGCCATTTCTGTAAAATTAAATCCATTTAAAACAAAGCAAAAAGCTCAGTAACAACAAAAAGCTCAAACGAAACCAAATAAAAAACAAACAAGCCAAAACAAAACAAAAGATGAAATGGAGACTCCTACACATATCCAGAAGTTCACCATTATATATCAAACATTGTATTTTGTAATATGTTGGAGATTTTTTTCTCTTTTATATTTATGCAATTCTCTCTTATATTTTTAGAAGGAGCCAGGTGTACCTGGTTGCCAATTTTCCTTTCTCTCCTTTCTCCTTTTCAGGAAGGGCTGAGATTTGAAAGGGGTAGGAAAGGTTTGTGAAGTTTCTACTGCTTTCAGTAGGACACAAAACCAAACTAACAGCAACCCTAAAAGCTGAAGCAGCCCCTTACATTGTAACTCCTTTCTCCTCAAACGCCCTTATAGGGTCAGCCACATGAGGGAAAATTAAAAAACACCCCATGGAATATGTCACATACGTCTCCATAGGAATTGTGCTGACTTTTCAGAACTAAGAGGCAGCTTTCCTCAGCAAACATGAAGATGTTCGTTCTGTAGTTTCTGTTATTAGTATGCTAACATATCATCAAGCTACTTTTATCATCTTCTTCCACTCATCCTGTGTGGCTTGTGTCTTTGCAAGTATAGTTTGATAAGCTTTTTCAATAGTCTGTTTAACTGTGACTAGGCAAGTCCATGGGCTGGCAACATTTCAGTTCTTACACAACTGAAGGATAGAAAACCCCAAATAGTATTAAGCAATGAACATGTTTGCAAGGAAGAGAACCATTTCTTCAGTTATTGGAAGCAATTTTTTAAGTGCATCTAATTCACAATGTGACTTAAAAATAGTTAAAGGGTCTCAAGCTGTTATTTCAATAATTCTGTTTCTTCCTTGCAGCAACAGGCTGGAAAGAAGGTCTGCAATTACATTTTCTTCATGCTTCTGCGTTCTTTCCCTGTGCCTCAAATCAGACTAAAGATTGGAGTATAAGCTTTGCATATCTACTAATGAAATCATCAAGATCTCTCAGAACTGCCAGAGTAAATTGTATTTTTTCTTGCAGTAGAGAATCATTTTAGAACACATGAAACTCATTTTTTCATGGGTTTTATAGGAAAAATTATAGTAAGTCTATCTCAATATGCAACACATTTAATTTACTGTGGCAACAAATATTAGGAGGGCTTTTTTTAGGCATTGTTCGATCTCCTTTCATCAACTCAGAGATCAGTCCAGCAGCTTTTAAACTAAATTTTCACAATGCAAGAAACTGCTCAGAGATGCTGATTCAACGTACAACACTCTGCACATTCAGATTTTCTTATGAAATCTTTTATTCCATGTGTAGACATACATACGTGTAAAAAAGAAACCAATGAAAAGATATATGTACACATTTCTATCAAAAGCATTGGTGAGTGCTAAGAATACGCAGATGAAATACATATTTCATTCCTCATTGACTCATCCCCACATGCTGACCCTCGGAGGTTTAGGGTGTTTCTTTAGAGATGCACAGTTCCATTGACTTGAATGGCAATACCTATGGCATAAATGACTGTTTTCTTGAGTAGCACCAGCGCTACTGGTAATGATGCCAGCTCAACACCCTCCTTTCTCCCACTTCAAGTTTGAACATGGGATTGTTGGAGAAGTCCTCAGGCAAGCATAATACTGATATCATCAGGACATCACTGATTATCAAAATATCTTCTAGTTTAGAAGACTGGCATTCCTCACTCTTCCATGTTATCACAAACAGGTGCTCCAGCAAACGAGACTTTCAGTTCCTGAGAAGAGCTCTTTATTTGTGTAAAAAAGCCCATCTGGCTAACAAGCATTTCCCACTAGGATATGAAAGCATGGAAGTTGAATTTATTTTACTGTTTTGTTATATCAATATAAACAGTACAGAATGCTTGGGTGTTTTTTCACATATAAAGTCAGTGTTCAAAAGATCCAGAAGGAAAAACTTTCACTGTGATTGGTGCAGGGAGATGGCTATGTACATCTCCTCAGGAAAACTCCCAAATACAAAATATTTGAAATGTTTAAACGCATTTATTAAAATAGGTACAAATAGGATCAGCAGTTTTAAAAAAAAAATCAGTAGCTTCTGAAAAATAAAAAGTCCTGCATTAATTCAAAGGACAGCAATAGATCACAGTGTATCAGGAAGCCACCTAGAAATATAATACTTTGAAAACCTCCAGAAGTAGGAGCTATAATCACTCACCAGACCTCATGAATACACGTTTCACTGACGACTTTCAATGGTTTCCAGGGCTGCAATTTTTCTATTACCTCCTCATATTCTAAATCTAGTTTGGCCAGACTCCCTTTACACGAAAGGAAAGATTATTTTCAAGTTTGAAAAGAGCACTGAAATGAC
This sequence comes from Psilopsiagon aymara, assembly GCA_024733675.1. NCBI lineage: Eukaryota > Metazoa > Chordata > Aves > Psittaciformes > Psittacidae > Psilopsiagon > Psilopsiagon aymara. The sequence continues at coordinate 12,767 of JANRGW010000217.1, read as the reverse complement.
ATTAAAATGTTTTCTGTCTTCTTCGGGTGTTCAGAAGAAATATGTCTACTTTCTTCCCAGGTGGAGATTTCCTAATAGTGGGAGAAAAATAATAGGTTTTCTACAGTAAAATTGCATTTCAATAAATTTAATCCTTCATATTATTAAAAATAGATATAAAAAATCCATGTTAATTCTTATAAAAAAAAATAGAAGCCTATTGACAGGATAATCTTTCCACTAAAATTGTCTGTATGCATGTGCCAGCACATGAAACCCTAAAATGCTTTCTCAATTCCCCAGCAGTTGTCTTCTTGTGTGTGCTGCTTCAGAAGGCCACTGCATACCTCTCTTCTGTCTGAAGCATTTATTGGCAGAAGGATGTATTAGAAGCAGAAAAGCATGGCAGTTTTGAAATTGAGAGCGCAGTCAGTGGCTCAAGTTAAAAGTCGGTGAGATGCCTCAGTGTTGCAGTGCTTCTAGCCACCTTGACAAAGTTGTGGGTACTCAAAATAGAGAAAAGCAATCACTTGCACACAAACAGAGCAAAGTGTGCATACTGTCTTTAAGGTGCAGTTACTTCTGTTAAGATTCAGGTGGAAATTGAGTTGAAATTGAAACTAATTCTGTGTCCTGCTCCTGCTACCGGGCTCAGTATTTTCACAAATGAATAGAGTGAATATCTGTTCAAGTATTTGCATTGAGCAGGCTCCAAACTAGTTAAAATTGAAATCTGATTCTGTGGTGTATTGTGTCTCCCCAGGCAGTAAGGCTGCACCACCTGCAGAGTCACTTAGACAAATAATAATAAAGTTACTTGAAATTTCTCATCTTCCCTAGGCTGAGTTATCAGCCCTTCATTCATTCCTCTTTGCTGCCTATTTGAAACAAGTATTGCTGCAGAGATCTTCTTGCACCTTTACTTACAGTAACAGAGTACATTTCAATTAAAAACAGATTAAAAACAGTTTTATCAACATTTCTAGGAGGCCTCAAATAGAACAGCCTTCAGCACATTTAGGAAAAAAATGATGAACAAGTTAAACTGCAAAATAGTCCCCCATTTCTAGGGCTTGTCATTAGAAAAAAGTCACTGGAATGAATGCTTGATTTGGAAGACATTTGGGGAAGTCTGTGATAGCTTCAGTGGACAGTCATCTTCTGCAACAGGACAAGCAGCAGCAGAGGATTGTTCTGAGGGGGTGTTTTCTTCTGTATTCCAAAGCTTTTTTCACTTGCTCTTTAGCTTCTCCTACATAGTCCTCAACATTTTGCATATTTATCTCAATGACATCAAAGGTGTCTGCCTGTTCCTCCACTAGTAGGGCCACCTGCAGAAAGAGCTCATGAACTTCCTTGATGCGACCTTCTAACTTCACAAGCTCTTTATGACGTGTCTCTATCTCATTCAAGGCTGAGCGAGCCCCCTTAACTTCTGACAAGAGATTCTCAGAGAAAACATCCCACTTGCCTTGCTCAATCATCTCCTCAATCTGATTGCCGGAAACATCTTTGCCCATGATCTCTAGCTGCCGCTGAATTCGAATCTTGCAGTTCTCTCGCTGGTTCATCTCTGCTGCATTGTATTCAAACATGGCTTCCTGAAATGAGTGCATGAGGTCAACGTAGTGGTTTTTTGCCACCCTGGCAATAACAGACATAGCCCCATATTTTGTTACTGCATCTTCACAGAAATCTCTCATTATGTGAAGTTTCCTGTGAATGCTTTCTCCACGGGCCTTAATGTCTCTGGCAATGCCATTAGTATCTCGTTTGATGCTACTAAGACGGCGCATGGAAGTAAGAAAGCGGTTGTTTTGCTTTTGGAGCCGCTTGACATCCTCTTTTAGGTAGTCATTTTCTGTCCGGATGTTCTGTATGTCGTTATGGAGAATTTCCAAGGCATAATCGGTTTCATAAAGCAGAACATTGTGAGATGAATTTTCATCATCCTCACTTTCAGTAAACTGTTGGTTGTGTAACCTGGCTAATTCATGCAGCTCGTTTAGCCGGTCCTTCATCCTGCCTGTAAATAGAGGAAGAGAAGGAAAGAAGTTTAGAGTAAATAAAATATTGGTGTACAGGTGTTGAAAGTTCATAACTAATAACTACATCATAGAATACTTTGAGCTGGAAAGGACCTGTAAGGATCACATATAACATAACAACATCAAAGGTAACCCAAAATATTGATTTTTAATTTGTTCATTGTATGTTTTACACTGATGGATCTCAGATACAAAACACCCTCTTCTAGAAACTGCAACACTTACAATCCAAAAAAGTTCAAGAGATAAGACAAAAAAACCTGAAGACAAATCCAAAAGTTCAATTAGACAATCCTCCCCCACTGCAAATGCCAGTCTTTCACTTAGAGAATAAAAACAAACTCTTGAGCAAATGACAGAAAGCCCTCAGCTACCAATACCTGTAGATGTGTAATTAACTGAATGCTTCCCACCACTGCTTATTAGAGAAACCTCCTCTAGATCTTGACCCTTCATTATATCAGCTGTCCCGAATGTCACAGGTCCTCTGTCATTCTAAGCTTTCTTTTCCTGAGGAAAGACTAGGAAGCTTCTCAGAGCCAGAAATGGCATTTACCAGTACCACTGGGAAAGAAAAGTTTTGAGAAGTGGTGTGGAAAGTATCAAGGTAGGATAAATAAATAAATAAATAAATAGAGCAAAGGCACATTTAGGGCCTCCACATGCAACCATTGACCATAGTGTACCAAGCAACAGACAAAACAACACAGTGCTAGCAGCATTTTGTAAGCAAAACCGTCCACCCAGCCCTTCTTTTTTGTATGATGGGAGCAACCTACTGGAGGAATAAAGTAACACTGCTGTTACAGATCAGAATCTGTTTTCTATGTGTTTGCTTCATATGTACTTAACTACAAATTTCATTAAAAAAACATAGAGTGAGTAATCTGTACAGACCAGTTACGTGGTAACAAAGCGTAAGTCTCATTTAAGTATGTTTAAGCTGGAAACTTCCCACCACAAAAGCTGTATCGCCCATGACCCATTTAAATTAGTAAGAAAGAGAACCATGTTAAGAATCAGCACCAAACAAGACATCTCTAGATCTCTGTGTCTGGAGGATTCATTTTTGTTTTTCCAGGAATTAAAGTATCTTCACAGCATTTACAAACATGCTACCGCTGTGAACAACAATTCCCTTCATCAAATCAGCAGTTATTCCCGGGTTAGGAAAAGTCACATATCTACATGCCCAGGAGAATAGGCCTAGATCTAACGTGAATTTAAACTGCAAGTTTATAATCAGTTTCATGGGATTGTTCAATGTGTTAAAGATGTTAGGGAGGAGATGGGAAAGATTCCATCACAGGTACAGCCCCCTGGGCTCATATAGTTCATTGTGGGGTATATGCTGGTCTTGAGAAGTATCCAGATTAGGACCACATTTACATTGAAGCAAAAAAATGAATTCCAACTTAAACCATTTCTTTTACAAGCAATGTAAATCAATGAAGTCCATTAATATCCTGACAGAATAGCCTTCGTTCAGGAATCTACACATGTATGATAATTGAATTTAAAACATAAGCCACATAGATTCAACTCACATTGCTCATCTGACTGCATTCATGACTCTTAACTGTCTTCCCTAAAGCTGACAATCTACTTCTGGCCTCATCCTTGAACTGCCATGTGCTGTGTTCAGCAATTTATTCTTTTTGTGCTTAGCATCTACATTTGGAAACAGCACACAATGTTTTTTATGACTTAATGACAGTCAGCAGCAGCAAGGTGCCATTTGTGTGAACTTAACTTGTGTGTGCAGGACTATGTTGCCTTTGTGCTTACCATTCCCTGAACCTGAGAAAAACTAGATTTCATCAGCCTTCCACAGAAAGCAGATTGACAGCTGGCTCAACAATAACTGCATTTATTGTTTGCGCTCGAAAAACACTAACAGAAAAACACACTAAGAGCTGCCGTGTAATATACTCAGGATTTTGTAGGAATAGGTCTACCTTTCCTTCTCTCTACCCTGAAAAGTATAAATTGCAATTTGTCTTTCTCATCCACAACTACGTAGGGGTGATGCATTAAAAAAAAATAGGAAGAAATGGAGAAGGAAATACATGGTAATTCACAACAAGAAGATATTAATGCTGTAGTCAGTTCATGTGTATACTGATTCTGCAGCATCTCTATAAAAATAATGCTTTTTTTTTAATACAGCATGAAAGGTTAAAAAGTCAAGCATTTAAAGAAAAATAAGGAGCTGCCATGTGTGGCCTCAGACTATGGTGCTGTCTACACACAGGAAGATCATGCAATTAAACACTGGCCTATGTCCTTTCACTTCCACCAAGTCTCTGCCTACAGACTTTGTGTGCTGAATAAAATTTGTACAACATAAAGGGATAATCTCACTAAGTTACAGCTGTAAATTTCCTCAGGAATTTCTCCTCTGAAATCTCTGGCAAGCTCCACAAGCTCATAATAGTCTTTTGTGGGAGGCAGACCTTGGAGCCCCATCCACAGACCCAGGTTTCAGCCCAGAGTGATTAAGGACAACATTATCACTTCTGATGAGTTATGATGCCCACTTGAGACACCCAAAGCACTCTTTTTCATACCTGGAACATTCAGAAGTCAGCTCCTTCTGACTTTGGTCACTGCTGGAAGCCTTGGGCACCTTACTGAGTAAGATGGCAAAGTAACAAGCTGGACATCAGTGAATGAACACATGGATCAAGGCCACATGCGAGAAGCTTGTCTCCAATGACATGTACCCAGAACTTCCGTGACCAGTAGATCCAGTAGAATCCAATTCTAAATGTGAATAGAATAATTAAATTACAGTTGCACTGAGAAACTTCCACCTGGAGTTTCCTGGTTTCTATGTGCTTAGCTTTAAAAGTGACATCATTTGAAACTACATACCAAAGATTACATTCAAGGTAGTCAACATTAGGATTTTTTAACTCTGCACTGAGGACCTGTACCCATCAGGGTAATGGCTCCTAACCAAAGGATGCCACCTCTTCAAGCCTGACTTCAGAGTCCTACAAAATCAGGGACTTTCAGACATCTTATATTTTCCCCAAGTCCTGTTATTTTCTCTCTGTTTCTGAAGCACACCGCCTAGCCAGCTTCCCACTTCACCTTCACATTTTCAAGATGCTTTTCCTTGGCTGCATACATTTCCTGGACAGGATTGAAAGACAGAAAAAGAATTACTTTCTGCCTGTACTTCCAGAGGACATTGGTGTGCCGGTAGCCGTCGAGTTGAACATGAGTAAGCAATGCGCCCTTGTGGCAATGGAGGCCAACAGCATCCTGGGCTGGAGCAGCAAGAGTGGCTCCAGCCAGTAGGGAAGTGACACCTTCCATCCTACACCTGAGAGTCCACCTCTGAAGTGCTGTGTGGGTGCCGGGGCTCCCCAGCAAAAGAGACATGAACACACTGGGGTGAGCCCGAGGAGGCGAAAGCGCAAGGGGGTCAGAGGTGCTGTAGCACTTGACGTATGAGGAGAGGCTGAGACAGCTGGGAATGTTCAGCCTGGAAAACAGGAAGCTTAAGAGAGATCTTGTTGCACTGTGTGATGCAAGGCAAGACCCTTCCTGGAAATGTACAGCGATGGCACAAGAGGCAACAGACCTAAGTGAAAACAAGGGAAAAGCCAGCCATATAGTAGGGGAAAAAAAGGGGGTGAAAAAACACCCAAGCTTCCCAAACTCTCAGAAACACTAGAAAAGGTGGCAGGAGTTTTTGAATCTGCATCCTTGAAGATACTCAAAACTGTGCTGGACATGACCCTCACCAGCCTGAACTACCTGTGTGTGTTTTGAGGGAGGCTGGATTATACAACATCCAAAAGTCCAGTCCAAATTGTTCTAGTACTTAGCTTTTGGTCAAAAGTTGGCGAACTTGATCATGAGTGCTAAGTATTTAGCACTTATTTATTTAACACAAGTTTATTTAAGATACAGTTAACACATTAGAATATCAAACCACCAACTGCTCTGTATTCTGGAATAACAGCCCTAAGAGTATAAATACCTTAATTTTAAGAGTGTGTGTTTTAATAGATTAGCTGCTAGTCTGATTTTCTTCTAAAATACTGTGCATATTCAAACTGGAACATATCCTTCCATGTTTGTATTTTTGAGCTAGCTAAATCTATCCCTGTAAAAACCAGGTTCCTTCTGCAGTCCATCATGGTGAGTACACCCAAACACACACTCTCACACACAGGAAATACAGGCTAGGCTAGGTAACAACTGTAGAGGTTACAACTTTAAAGCCAGACACACACCAAGTACATACAGTCAGCTGAGGACGTGTTCAGTACTCTTCATGTTGGCATGTTACTTCTTGGTATTAATTACTATAATGACTAGCTCTCCCATGATGCATGAGAAAGACATGAGGTGTCCTACTGAAGTGAGACTGCAGCCCATACAACTCTGTGTGACATGGATTGCAGACAGGAAAGGAAAATCTGGCTCTGAAAATCTGTACCTGTGCATACACACAAAACCCCTTTCTGTCAGCCCAGCACACATACCAATAGGAGTCCTGCAGAGCGTACTTGCATTGCTGTGCTAATATTATCAACATAAAAATAACATAAAGATGAAAAGTTATTTCTATAGAAACAAAAGAATTGCACACCTCTATTTCAGCTTTAACATTTGTATATCTTATCCACACCTTAGTTTGGGGACAAATGGTAAAATAAAGCTGCAGTTTCAGCACATCATCCAAATTTCATCACTGCGAAGGAAGCCAGTTTATGTCTTTTCTATTTACAGCACTCATAAAAGGCAGCTGCTAGTAAACACCAGCTTGTGGATTACCAGAAGTCCAGCCAGTGATCATTCTGATCCTTGAGTAGGGCCTTACAATGAAACTTTCACTTCAGTTGAAGTGGCCTATCTGAGGAACAACAGATACTTCAAAAGAAGACAGTTAAAAAAAGCTTATCATCTCAGCGATTCTCTTGCTCAGAAGGAAGAAGTCCTTTTCTGCTCCACTACAAACCCACATGGCTCATCCTGTCTGTGAATGACATGTGCTCTTGGTTGGATAACACACAATAGATGTGACCCAAGAAACAAGTGGTAAGCAACTGGGAAATAACCGGCTCCTAAGCAGAATTACTTCATTGCCAAGTGTGTATCAGCACATTCCAGTAACTTCCCATACTGCCTTTGGAGGATCCAGTATTAATGGAAATCCACCCAGATGGACTAGCTAAGTTGAACACACTCCATTACAAAGAAGTAGTGTGCTGCTATGGCAGCAAAAATTCAAATCATATATAGGTAAAAGAAGTGTTAAATGCAGCTGAAACCGTTCATTTAAGAGTTGGAATCTCAGATTTAATCATTTTCTGTTTTGGAAACAGTGGTCTTAGACCAGATTTAATAATTTCACCTGCTATCTGTTGCCCAGTAATAGATTTGGTAATATTAATTAACTTGGAGAACAGACTATTGTTTACAATAGGTTTTCCTCTTTCCACATGAGCTTCTAATTGGCTCACAGCAGAATTCCAGTTATCTTTTCAGACTAAGTTCCCCGATTTCCCAATCATGCCCATCATTGGTGGAACAGCAGGATTGAATTTCTCAAATTTCTTTTTTCTTTCTTTTCACATATAGGAGCTTAAGGAAACATCAAAAATCATAATCTAATTATTAGGAAAGATTCCCTTCTGGAGCTATTTTAAGATCATATCTGTATATAAACTCCAGTATTAAGAACTATGACGGAGATCAGCATTTCAAAATCTTTTTGTGGCTGCACTGAAAAGAACTTAACTTCTCTGGAGTTTCTTGAATTGGGCAATGTTTAAAAATAGACAAAATATATTCAGGACTGAAAATACGTCAGTTAACACAAGGCATCAGTTACAAAGCTACAGAAATACAGCAAGAAGCTGCAAATGTATTTGAAGACTAATAGACACTACCCACTTCATGTTGTTGTCAAAGACTACATACAGCAGGATACCTCCTCTATACTTTCAGTCATCCTAGTGAGAAATGTATGCAGTTGCAAATGTCTTATGGCAGGTTTCTTTTTCCAAAAGCTTACATGAAGTGTCCACTTCCCTATTTGTGCTGGAACAAGTTATTTATTCTTTGCAGGCTATTTCTGCAGTTGCCAGAATCTCCAGGTCTGCAGTGGTTCCTTTCCTACTTTAAAGGCTAGGAAAAGCCTAGAGGGAAAAAATTAGCATTCAAATAGTTTGTTGCTTCTAAATTAAAGCAATGAGGTAATAATTGCTTGAATATTGATAGCTTTGAAGGTTCTTCTTTGACTTCACAAAGTTTCTTTACCAGTACTCAATCTCTTCCACATAAAGTAACTCTCAATTTTTGTATGACAGCATATTACAAATTCAAGGATCTAGGGTACATCTTGTACTTCCCAGGTGTATTCAATGCGGTTAACCATCTTGGTGCTTTTCATAGGCTGATCATCAGGTTTTGCAGACATCAGTATCAAAACTAGGCTGTACTAGGGCAGCAGACAAAAAAAGTTTCTCCACCTTCACTAGATGGCCCACTGAAAAGTGTTAAGTCTTCACTCATGTTGTTTGAATCCTGCACAAAACTGGGAACTCTCTTCAGCAATCATCATGTTTCTGTGTACAAATGGAAGTTAAGGACAGGAAAGGCTACTGCACACCCCAAATTTAGCCACTTCCTTTTCTTAAGGATGCTAAAACCAGAATATATAGTTATATGTTATATATATAATATAGTTAGCAACTGCAGACATTGAAAACCTGCTAAATCCTTGGAATCCTTGAGACCTGTGAGCTGACGGCAATCAGTTTTAATGTGCACAGCTTGCCAAAAAAAACAGAACACCATTACAAAAAGTATCTGAACATGCATGGGAATGTATTTTACTCAGGGAAGATAAAACCAATTCCACATCACTCTGCATTCAGTGTTTTCCAGTACGTGCACTGTGCTTTAGGCTGAGTACTGCAGCATGCCCATCCTTCCTGCCATAGGGAACACTAAGATCTTCAGGTAAAAATGACCTGGAGCCTAGGGGAGCAAAAACTGTATCTCCATGGGCTTGGCAAATGGTTAAGAGAGAACCATGCCATTAACATAAACAGTGAGACATCCATCCATGTATTTCTTGGCAATTACTACAGCTTGGTATCATTACAAGTCACTGCGCAAGGAAATCACACGACACACTCACAGGCAGTGCTGTCACTACAGTGCTGTGAGTACATACATTATCTAATTAATTACCTCAGCTTCCCTGAAATACACTGGCTCAGCGAAATAGTTATGTACATACCACATTTATGTAACTACTATTGCTACCACGCAGTGGTATTTATAAGTGATTAAGACATTATGCTGGCATCCAAGTAGAAATATGAGGCTGCATGTGATCATCAGTCAGAAGCAACACGTTCTACAGACATTTTTAAATCAGCACAACAGCATTACTTTTTAAAATACACATATATTTAAAGCTTGTAATGCAGTGTTAACATCTGAGATTAAATGATCTTTTAAGAATCCCTTTAATGTTAAATACAGGGTGTTTTATTGGTATTTGTTCATGTAGGCCAGTACACATGAGGCTCAGTTCTGGATCCTACTGCAAAATCTACACAACTGTAACTGGACCAAAACAGTTTCAGTCAGGAAATAACCCCACAGCCACACATACATACCCACAGCTCAGCCCCGAGACATGTCAGGTGCTGGCAGGCTTTATGGCAATTACTTGACATACTTTGCAGCTTATAGGTGTTTACAGGCCTGTTCAAGGTACCAGAGAAGTTGAGACAATATATAGATTAGGGACACACCGGCCAGTGGTACTCAGAGAATGTGTTCCTTACTGGGCATATACAAAGCTCAAGCAAGCTTTATTCTTGCTTCCAAAAATAAGTGATTTGACACTAATACATATATGGCACAGAGAGAAGGTGTAGCAGGACAAGCTGTGGAGTTCAGCGCTGTCTTGGCTTCTGTAAATGTTTTCCAGGAATAATCTTGGCAATTAACATGTTAACTGGCATAGCAGATAAAGCAAAAGCTGCACACGTGATAAGCCTGATAAGCCCTCTAATGTCAAGAGACGTGACATCTTTACCTCTTGATAAACTACAGAAATATGGTCTAGATGAGAAGTGCTGAACACTTTGTGTGATAGGCCAGATGAAATACCAAGATGCTGAAACACAATCAGCAGAAGCTGTCAAAACAGATGTAGAAACTGCAGAACTGCATTGCTCCCCTCACGCAGAGTCACCCCACTCCCCAGGAAGGGGTTCCCAAGAGACAGCCCTAGGCAGGAGCAGTGCTGCTGCTCTCTGGGAATGATGCTTCTCACTGGAGATGGCTCACATGGAGAACTAGTTTTGGGGGCAGCCCAAAGTGCAAGTATAACCAGAAATGGCTTCTCTGCAAAACTGCAAACAAGTGGTAATCCCACATTTGGTGCTGAGATGAACTTATTTGCTCAAAGTAACACTGACTCAGTAATTTCTGCACCAGGCACTGTCATCCCTGCACTACAGGCATGACCAAAGAGTCAAAATCAGGGGGACAAGTAAAAGATAATGGAAAATGTATCTGTTCAGGCACCTTCATGTTTGACACAGCAGCTGTCTTCTCACTGTCAGAACTGCTTTTGAATATGCCAGCATTGTGATGGGTTTGTGTCACACTCAGAGGTTATCCATATTTCCATTAGCAACTTGGAGAGTGGAACCAAACGTGAGCCTGTACAGTCTCCAGGTGACACTGGAATGAAAGGGAGCAGAAGCAAGCATTTGCTGCCAGAGAGGAGAAGAAATTATATTGGCAAGTAAGAAAAATACCAACAAAAAAAAAAAAAAAAAGGAAATTCAATAGAGATGAGCCTGGTACAGTTCATTTAGAAGAAATTATTCACATAGATTTATATAGTAGGAAACACCCAGTTCCTGGTCGCAGGAAAGCATTGGTGGGGTTATAGCTGACTGCAAGCCAAAAACCCAGTTCACCATATAAAGCCACTGTAAAAGATAAAATATGTCTTATATGAGAAATGGCATGGGAAGGACTGCTTTTACTGTGCTTGGCATATGTAAGGCCTCAGTTGGAATACTGCGTCCTGTACCAGTTATCACACTAGGAAAGTCAGAGCATAACTAGCATTGTGTCCAAATGGTTTAGAAAATACAACCCTGGAGGGAGTTGAAAGAATTATGTACACTTCATGCAGAAGACCAGGGACAGAGACACAGCACTCCAGTGTATAAAAGATGTGTCTTTTCCAAAAAGAGAAATGATCAGTTTGTTCTCTGTGTTGGCACTGGAAACGTGAAGTAATCCATTTGTTTCACACAAGATCTATGTTGAGCTAGCTGCTCCCAGTCTCACTGTGTCCAGCACAGTGCACATGTGGGCACAGACAAGCACAGGCGCATTGCCCATGCTGGGGAGCAATGTGGATGACTCTTTTCACCCATCAGATTCTCTTCCTTCTCTATTAACATTATCTGCATCATGACAGCTACCATTTCTCCTTTTGGAGCAGACCCTGGTTACTGTTATAATGGAATGTGTCAGGCATGAAGCCTACCCCACAGCAAAATCTCCATGACTGTGATATAATACACAGTTGTGTTCCACAGGATGATGTTTATCAGCAGTGCCCAGATGATAGTTATCACATTATCCCCATTTTAATGTCTCAAGAGATCTTATGCACCATGCTTCAAGAAGATCTCTTATGACAACAGAGGTTCACTTGCAGTTTTAGTCTCAGCCAAAACACCAGGTACATTTGCCATATGACCTATTGTGTAATTTCAGTTTCAGAGAAGTGGTCATCTAAGGCAACCAATTTAAAAACCAAGATGAGAAAACGGCAATCAGAAGTGTTGGGCATCTAAACCATCCTTTCTTAAGGATGACCTTTAGTCTGTTTGTTAAATCTTTGAGTAATAAAACAAAAAGCTATGGTCATCTTGTAGTCTCACCACTTCGGTATAAAGAAAAATCATTTAAATGGCACATACCACCACTGGTAAGAAAGCAGCATCCTTCAAATTGCATTCTCCTCTTACAAAGTCATGTATTGCCATTTTGACACCTGGCAGCTTAAAAAAATGTTTCCTAAAATATCATCTAAAGAACAGGAACAAGAAGTGTGAATGTCCATTTTAGGCCAGTGTTACTCTTCTAGTCATTTCCTTTCCTGGTATCACACAGTTACATACAGTTATCTCAGACATACACATTACAATTCTTCTTGGCAGGAAATGAAATGAGTATCAGTTAATAGGAAGCAATCAAAGAATGGCTACTTTTGCATCCACTCGCAGATCTGGCCATGATGATGACCAAGAAGGGGTAAAAACTATTACATTTTGCATATAAACCCGAATTTCTTCAAAATCTGCTCTGAAGCTATTCATAACCATATAGGAGAGCTATTAATGAAATGTTAATACTCACTAAGCCAGACAAACGAGGCAGATATAAATGCAGATGCCCATTGGGACTAGATGAGGAGACTCATATTTGAAGGTGCCTCTGGTTTTCCCCCACCCTGCAAAACCCCAGCCACCCCTTTTGCCTCTTTTGAGGGACCAGAGCTTCCCGACGGCAGCCAAGGTGCCTCTGGACCCAAACGCCCGTGCCCCATTCTCTGCCGCCGGGCTTTGGACTTCCCCTCTCGGCTCATACGGGGCAGTTTCCTTTACTCTTACGCAAAACAGAGGTGCAAGGCGCTCCGAAAGCCCCGCGGCTCCTCGCGCC
>JANRGW010000216.1:3607-17002 GCA_024733675.1 Psilopsiagon aymara | reverse complement strand
CACAGCCTCCCCCCCCCTCCCAGGGGGGGGGGGGGGGGGCGTGCACTTGCGTTCGTTCTCGGCATCACTTAAGGCACCACAAGCTGCTGGGCAAGGGCTGCTCTTAAGCTGTGCTTCTAGTGGCTTCACCACCCTCAAAGGGCAGCTTTGGGCTGGACAGGACCCCTGCCACCTCCCAACACAATAGGGCATCCACATCCCTGGGATCTCCTCCCCAGCCCGCCTAACATTCCACATTCGCCTGGGAGACCGACAGACCTGGCTGCTCGGCAGCCATAAGAGAGGTGCCCTGCAAGGGGCCATGGCAGATATGCAGAGGGGTTCCTCTCCTTCGTGCTCCCTCCTTCCCTTGCAGAGCCTTTCTGTTGGCTGGGTTTCTGCTATCGATCTCTGGCTTGGAGCATGTGGCAGCACCTTGGAGCAGAGGGAGGCATTTAATAATGCCAGTGTGGATATGGCTCTTTAATAATGGATGCTCCCATGTCTCGGCCAGGCCATGGTTTCTCCTTGCTTTGCTGTTTGTTTTCCCAGGCCCTGCAGGAGCCACAAAACACTCCTTCTCCAACCTGTTGTTCTCTTGGGGCCACTTCCATGTAGGATTTGGGGGACAGGCGGAGGTTGGGGAGTGGGGGTAGGAGCTGGATCAGAAAACAGGAGCTGACAGTGCGTGTGCATGCTGAAGAGGAGGCAGGGCCTGGAGGGGGCCAGATGGGGCTTTGTGGTCGTGTGGTGGGTTGAGTCCAAGAGCTCAGCAGGATGGTGGGGCAGGCCCGTGATCTGAGCTGGGGTTTGGCTGCCGGAGCATGCGAGGAGGATGGAGCTTGGCAGGGCAGCACAGGACCCGATTTCCTCCCACCGCCCTTGTTCCTGCTGTTGCTTTCCATGGCCGTGGGCACTTGCAGCCCCCTCCTTTGTGGCTGCTGCCTCATTCCAGCCTTGGTAGGCGCGGGGCACAGGGAGGGGACCAGAACTTCTCTGTCCCTACGCAGGTAGCTCAGCACTGGTGTGCACCTGAGCCAGGATGCTGGGGCAGTGGTGTCTGTCTTACCCGTATTAAAGCCAAAAGGACTCAGTGTGTCTGAGCTCTTTGGTTGAGCCAAGTGCTTCTCCGGAAAGTCTGTCCAGAGCAAACAGGAGACACTAGTGATGAAATGATGCCCGGGGGATTGTTCCCAGCTGATTCCCCTCTGTGCTGCACTGAGTTTCCTTCTGGAGCAGCTGGTTCTCATTGCTTTTCCCTGTGAGATTCCAGCGGCAGCAGGCCCACCCGTTTTCTCAGGTGGAAAGAAACAGTGCAGTGAGCCACCTCTCCATCTCTCATCATCCACCTGTTGGACTGAGCAGATTGACCCAGATGTGTTTGTGCCAGACATCATCTCTTCCCCAAATCCCTCTCTTTGCCGAGTGTGGTCCGCAGCAGACGCAGGGCTGCAAGCAGCATCCTGGCTTCACTCTCTGGGGGGCTGTATCCAGAGGTCTTCACTCATCCAGCTCTGCACTTTATGTGCCCCAGTGTCGCACGTCTTGTAGATACTGCTTCCCATGGTGCAGACCATTGGGAAAGCCCCCCATTTCCATGGTGCTGGGGCCAGGGGGGAATTGGCAGCTCCCAGAACGGACAGAACCTGGGAGAAGGCTTCAGCATCACTTCCCACCAACCTCTGAGGTTTTGCATTTACTCCCAGTTTACCATTGCAACTAATGACACAGCTCCTTCTTGTTTGCTGCCCTTCATCAGCGGACCTTGCATTGGTTTACAAAGGAGGGTGGAGTGGCGTGACACAGATGGAGAAACCAAGGCAGGCGAGGAGGAAGTGGATTTACCAAGGTCAGCCAGCCGTGGGGAGGCTGGGAGCAGCCCTGGCCCTGCTGTCGCCACTGGGGAGACACGGGTGCTGGGCACGTGTCGTGCTTGTGTTAGCTGGCGACCTGCTGGCACCAATGCTGCGCTGTCACGGGGTGTGCTCCGGCCTTGGTGGTGAGCACTGGTAATGCTCTGATGCTGCTGGTGTGCCCGTGGAGCACTCATGAGAGCACGGGCTGCTCTGGCATTTGTTGGGAGCTGGTAGTGCTGTGTGCGCCCTGATGCTTTCAGTTCACTGGAGGAACCTGACTGATTCTGCCTTTTCTGTGCAATGAGCAGGTTTTCCAGTCCCACAGGGTAGAGGACCTGTTGCACTGCTGGGATTCTCGTGGCTGTGGGATTACTGGTGGTGTTTATAGCTCATTTACCTGCCCCCCCTTCCCCCCCTCCATCTTTCCCTGCTGGGCTTTCCAGGCCAAGGGCTGCAGGATGATGTCCCTGCATGACTGTGCCTTGCCAGAGCTGGGGTGGGACAAGGGGACGGGCAGCGAGTGGGGCTGTGGGCCCATCCCCAGCATGGGGTGCAGGGGAGCTGGCTGCTGAGACCCACAGATGGGGAGGTGGCGGTGGTGTTTCCACCCCATGTCTAGACAGTATCACCGGGTGTGGGGAGGGAGCAGGCCGTCTGCTCGCTCTGATTAGCATGCTCTTTAAATAAGACTCTAATTTCCGCTGCTAAAAGAGCTTAGATCCCTTGTGCCCAGGCTGGGGCCCGCAGCCAGCCCTGTCCCATCCCCCAGCCCCACGTGCTGCCAACAGATGGGATGGGGACCGATGCTCCGCAGCCCCCCAGCTCATGGGTACCCCATGCAGCACAATGGAGGGGCTGTGTCGCATCATGAGGGCTTGCTTGGTGTCTGGATGGGGGACCGGTGGCTTGTCCTCCCCCCGCGCCCCAGCACGGCTGCCTGGCTGAGCTCAGCTCCCGGGAATGTGCTGGGATTCCTGGGCTCCATGCCAGAGTGTGGAGAGGCGAGGGGGGACCCAGCCGTGCTGCCTGGAGAGGCTCTGCTGCCCACTGCCTTCCCTGGGTGACACTGGGAAGGAAACCCCTTCGGCTATGGGCTGCATCCTGCCTGAGGTCCTGGGTTGCTCCCTCCTCTGCTCTGCCTCCTTCCAGAGTGTGCTGGGCTGGTGCTAGAGGCTGGCCAGACTGGGTGAACTGGTCAGCACATGTGGGAGGCTGTGGGCAGCACAAGGGGGCATAACCCCTGCTAGTGGTCGTGGGCATGGAGCGTGTGAGGGGGCAGCAGGATAGGGCCTTGCAAGCAAGCTTGGGGTACTGGATGCCCTCAGGGAGGTTATGCCCCATGGATGTGAGGCTGGGGCTGTCCTCACAGCCCCCCATGACCCTGGGGACAGAGTCCCGGGGGTGGACATCAGGACAGGGCTGAGCTGGCATGGGAGGAGTCCTGGGGAAGGGACTTTCACCAGACCTGCGCTGCCCTAAGCTGCCACTCCTCCAGGCATTGAACACCCCATGGCTGCCCTCACCCAGCCTATTGCAATGGCAGGAGGCTTTTAAACCAGAATTAACCCACAGACGCATCTTGACCGTGTGGAGCTGAGCTGGGGGCTGCTCCCTTGTGCACAGATGCTGCGTCTGGCAAGGGCACAGCCATCCCCACGGAGCATGGCCAGCGCCGTGCGTGCCACACGGCATTCCCATTGTGGGCGCATTGCTTGGCGCCGGAGCATCGCCACCCGCAGCCGTCCCGGCGGGGCACAGTGCTGTGGAACCAGGTCCTGGCGCCTGGCAGCTGCCTGTGCCAGCCAAACCGACCCAGCCAGTCCTGCTGGCGTGGGAAGGGAAGAGAGCAGCGCTGACATTGGGAATGCCGGGCTTTGGCACCCTGCACTGGGGTATGGAGAGGTTGGGAGCCCTGGTGTTGTGTCTGGTGCTGACCTGCGTGTGGGGATGGGGTGGAGAGGGGGAAATGATGGTGGGCATGAGGTGGGGGGGGTCTTTGCTCTGCCTGCTGGTGCAGATGTGGGCAGGGAGCCCCAGGACACTGTGCCAGGCACTGCAGGGCAGTGATGGAGTGGGGTGAGCAGGGAGGTGGGCATGGGGAGGAGTTGTGTTGCCGTTAGATGGGGCGCCGTGGATGCGTGCAAGGCTTGAGGAGCTGGGATCCGCATGTGTGGAGCGCCCGAGGATGGGCTCCTCCTGAGCCCAGGAGCTTTGTCCAGTGATCAGCAAGGAGGAGGCGTGGGGAAACCCGTCCTCCCTTCTCCTTCAGTGTGGCGATGGGCTGGGATAGGGACCCGTGGTGGCGGGAGTGTCCCCTTGCCCCGTGCTTGTCCAGGGTCCATCCTGATCTCTGTTGCCACGTGGCCCATGCCTGTAGGCCAGCATGGAGGTGGCACGTGTGTAACCAGAGTGGAGAGCCACGGGCAGGCAACTACTGAACCATTGAGCCTCTCCGTGAACTCAGTGAGCTGCTGATAACACAGTTCGGGTTTGGGCAGGGCTGGGATGTTGTGTCTTGTATCACTGTGCCTGTGGCTGGGATCACCTTGGCACACCCAGACTTTAAGATACATCTTTGTAAAGCGCTGATTTCCTCCCCCACCTTTTTTTGGGGGAAACTGCTGCCCATCCCCGGGGTATTGGGTGCTGAATGGGTCCCCATCTCAGCAGCACCCTTGGACAACTGCAGTGCCAGCTGTGGGATGGAAAGAGAGCCCCGCGGGGCTCAGCTCTCCAGATGTTGTGATGGGGACCGAGGCCAAGCTGAAAGCAGGATGGGGGGCACTGTGGGCCCCGCCTCCACCCAACGCCCCATGTTTTGCCCAGGGAGGTGGGGAGGGGCTGGCACCGGCGCCACAGCCTCCACCAGCATCGACTAAAAAGGAGAAGAGCAGAGAGCTGACAGCAGCGCCAAGGAATGCCTGCGCCTCCGTGATCGCTCCGTGTGTGCCGGGGGGGCAGCTGGGATCCGCTGGGTTGTCCCCACCACCGGCTGTTGCTCTGAGGGGGGGGTGTCCAATCCCACCCCCAGCTCAGGAAGGGACGCTCTGCATTGGTTCAACACCCCCCCCCCCCCCCCAGCATGGTGCTGGGACAGGGAATCCCGTGCTCATCCCTTGTCCTGCACGTGCTGGGGGTGAAGGATCGGAGTGTCCGTGCTTGGCCACACTCCCAGCTGCTGTTCCTGGCCGGGGACCAGGCTCCAGCTCGCATGACAGCGTCAGGCTGGGGATGGCTAAATATACAGCCTTATCCGAGCACCGTGCCCCACCAGGCTGGGGTCATGCTCTGCAGCAGTGTTGGGTCTGGTTTGGGGGACGATATGCACCATGTGTCTTCCAACCCATGCTGGTAGGGTCTGGCTGCATGGTGCTGACCCAGAAATACCCTGGTTTTGTGGTGCTCACTGGTGCGCTCCAATCCTGCATCTGCCTGGCTTTGCAGCAGGGCTGGGGTCACAACGTGGAGATGCCACAGCCTCTGGGAGGAAGGGGTATGGGATGTGGGGAGCACGACAAGCAGGGTGCCCCCGGGAGGATCGGATGTGCATCATCAGCACTGGAGGTGCTGCTGTGCTGGAAGACGCCCCCCCCGCCCTTTAGCTGTAGTGTTCCCTGAGGTGCCCTGTGCCTCATGTGCAGGGGTGCTGCAGGGACATGGGTCTCAGCCTGTCTTGCACAACCCCCCCCAGGTACGGCACCGCCAGTCGGGGCAGATCATGGTGCTGAAGATGAACAAGCTGACCAGCAACAGGGGCAACATGCTGCGGGAGGTGCAGCTGATGAACCGCCTCTCACACCCCAACATCCTCAGGTAGGACCTGTTGTGCCCGTGTTCCCTTATTCCCCAGCCTGAGAGGTTTGGAGCTACTGCCGGCTCTGGATGAGCTCCTAGGGCTGGTCTTCACCATGGCTGTGCTCAGGTACCCTCTGCCTTGCAGGTTCATGGGGGTGTGCGTGCACCAGGGACAACTGCATGCACTGACGGAGGTGAGAGCAGAGTGATGTCCGTGAGTCCTGGGGGTCCTGCAGGGTTGGGGAGGGGACAGTGATGTGGGAACACTCTCTCAGCCCATGGCATGTATGCAGGGCAAAGTCTACTGCGGGGCAGTGCTGTGGGGTGGTTGGGAGGTGTGTTGGGATGAGATGGGCGTCTGGTTATGGGTGGAAGGGGGGCACAGAGGTGCAATGATCCTGGTCTTCCCATCAGTACATCAATGGTGGGAACCTGGAGCAGCTGCTGGACAGCCCCGTGCCCCTCTCCTGGTCCATCCGTGTCAAGCTGGCCCTCGACATCGCCCGTGGCCTGCGCTACCTGCACTCCAAGGGCATCTTCCACCGTGACCTCACCTCCAAGGTACGGCATGCTCCAAGGCATCTCACTGTTCTCATCCCATACCCACACTGCTGGCGGTGCTGTGCTGGCTGCACCATCCTAGGAGCAGTGAGGATGGCGCAGTCAATGTGATGGGTCCTCCTATGCCCCCAGAACTGCCTTGTGCGCTGTGAGGCCAATGGGTACACGGCAGTGGTGGGTGACTTCGGCTTGGCAGAGAAGATCCCCAACTACAGGTACACGGGCATTGTCCACCCATCTGTCCCCATTCTTACTGTGAGGGGTTCCCAGCCCGCTTGGAGCAGGAGCTGGGGAGGGGTGGACATTGGGGGTGCAGCTAGAAGGGAAGGGATGGGAGCAGGGGCGGGGGGGGTCCCCAGTGATGGAGATTTGTGAGGCCAATGGGCGTGTTTGAGGCTGGCTGTGAGGGGATGGAGAAGGTGTGGGTGTGGAGAGATGAGTTTGTGGGTGCTTGAAGGAGGGTTAGCCCAGGGATGGAGGTGGGGATGGTGGTTTGGGCTGCGCCAATGGGAGGATGGGAGGTTGGATGTGGGTAGCCTCTGATGTCCCACCATGTCCCTAGTGAAGGCAGTGAGAAGGAGCCACTGGCTGTGGTGGGCTCCCCGTACTGGATGGCGCCTGAGGTGCTGCGAGGGGAGATCTACAACGAGAAGGTGAGGCTCCCTGGGTGCCGTGCCTGGGGCTTTATCCAGGCTTGTGCTGCCAGAGCTTTGCAGCCCTGGGGGCATTCAGGCTCACAGAGGAAAGAAACTGGGTGGTGGGGTGGCAGGGCCCCTGGTGTGGCTCTGCAGGGAGGAGGGAGGCTGTGGGTTCATGGAGTGATGGACCCATCACCTTGGGGTTGCAGGGCCCCCCATCACTTCCTTCTCTCTGCAGGCTGATGTGTTTGCATACGGCATCATCCTGTGCGAGACCATCGCTCGTGTCCCTGCTGACCCTGACTACCTGCCCCGCACTGAGGTGACTCCCTGGGATGGGGAGGGACGGTGGTGGGCAGCAGCACCGGGGCTGGGACTGCTTTACCTAATGAAGGGGACCATTCTGCTGTTCTGGGCAGAGCCCTGTGTACAGGAGCTGCCTGCATCTTGGAGCAGGGGTGCTGTGTCCTGATTGCTGCCCAGGCAGCGATGCTCATCTGCATGAGTGAAGGGAGAGGGGGATCAGCATCCCCCAGCCTCGCCCCAACTTGAGGACCCTCCAGGGGGTTGTTGCCGGGTCCACAGCCCTGGGTGACGTGCAGTCAATGCAGGGAGGGGGGACCTGGCCATCCCAGATCCCATGTGGTGTCCAGGGAATGCAGCCTCACTCCTCTTCTTTCCTCTGGCTCAGGATTTTGGTCTGGATGTCACTACGTTCCGCACAATGGTGGGCATTGACTGCCCGGCGGCCTTCCTCCAGCTCGCTTTCCACTGCTGCAGTGTGAGCCCCCCATCTCCCCTGCCCTTCCCTGCCTTTGCTGGGGTGCTTGGGGGGCTGTACTCTGACCTGGACCCCCTCCTGCCCACAGATGGAGCCCACCTCCCGCCCCTCATTCCTGGAAATCACACAGTGCCTGGAGGGCATCCTGCAGCACCAGCTGGGTGTCGAGGACACTGGGGACATCGTCTTCAGCACTGGGGAGAGCAAGCCCGCATCTGCGGCAGCAGCCACACTCACTGGTAGGTGGACACCTTGGGGACAGGTCATGGGGGTGTGCAAGGAGGGGGATGTTCTTGACTGTGAGGGTGATGAGGCACTGGAATGGGTTGCCCAGGGAAGCTGTGAATGCTCCATCACTGGTGGAGTTCAAGGCCGGGTTGGACAGAGCCTTGGGTGACATGGTTTAGTGGGAGGTGTCCCTGTCCATGGCAGGCAGTTGGAACTGGATGAGCTTCAGGTCATTTCCACCCCAAACCATTCTATGATTCTATGTGGGGTGTCCCACCCTATCCTGGCAGCTGTAGGGGAAGGAGACCGGGGTTGCATGCTGCCAGTCAGTTGGGGTGCACCTCTGTGTTGTTGGGTGCCCAGCACCCTGTAGCACCCCACACCAGCAGCTGGTGACCCGCTCCTGTCTCACACGCAGGGGTATCCAAGAGGGCAGCGAACCGCTCCGAGCAGTCCCCCCTGCGCGAGCTGGGGACGCAGCACCTACAGCCGCAGGACCAGCGCCTGTCCCGCAGCCAGTCCGATATGTTCCCCCCGAAATCACCCACCCTGCTGCAGCCACTGGAGCCTTACAGCGGGGCCAGGACCAAGGAGACGTCCCCCCGCATCAACCCCTTCTCCCAGCGCGAGGACCTCAAGGGGGGCAAGATCAAGCTCTTCGACACGCCGAGCAAGTCCGTCATCTCCCTCACATTTGACCTGCCGCCCCCCGCGCCGCTGCAGCTCAGCACCCCCGTGACGCCCGAGCCCGCCGTGGAGGTGCAGTGCGACTTCTTTGCCCCTGCTGCTGCCCCCCGCAAGTGCCACTCGCTGCCCACCTCCCCTGAGCTGCCCCGCAGGGGGGGCCTGGAGTTGGATGTGGGATCCCCCCATCCTGCTGGTGACCTCCAGCCTCCGGCTCTCCTTCCCCCTCCAGCTCGGGGACGAGCCTCTTCCCCCAGTGCCAGGCCATTGGAGTGGATGGACTGCAGCCCTGACAGCCCTCACCCACCACAGCTCCCCTTGTTACCCCCCAACAGCAACTTCATCCGCACGGCATCCTCGGGAGCCCGGCTCTGGCAGCCGGAGCCACGGGCCCCTGACAGGCTCCTCTTCAACAACAATCACGTGGTGATCAGCAAACCCCTGGCATGGGGCAGTGAGTTGGAGCACAGCTTCTCCGAGCTCAGCATTCCCTGTGCGGCGGCGATGGAGAGGACGGACCGTGCGGCCATGCTGCCTGGGCACGGCTCCGGTGCTGTGCTGGAGCAGGATGAGGTGCTGCCTTGTCCTGGATGCTGCCTGACGCTCTTCAGCTTCAGCTTCCTCTCTGTCTGCCACCGGCCGGCACCCAGCCCGCCCCACTACCAGAACCTCAACTGTGAGTCCAAGAGCCTCTTCTGCCACCAGAAAGCCCCAGGGCCGGTGCTGGCAGAGCCCAGTTTAAAGCTACCAGAGGCATAGACCTACCACCGGGGTTCCTGGGGAGCGGGCTTGCATCCAGCTGCCCCACAGGAGCCCAGTGTGTCCCGTGGTCTGCCCTCCCTGGCCCCGTGCTTGGTGGCCACTGGTGGCTGCAGTGCCCCATGCCATGGCTACTGTGGTGCCACCGAGGCACTTGGGCACCCATCCTGCCTGGGTGGTTCTTGGGGGTCTATGGGGAGCTGTGGGGTGGGCTTGAAGGTCCCTGCTGGGGACTGAAGTGCAATAACACCCCCAGCCCTGAGCGTGCTCCAGCGTGGAGCTCAAACCCTGGGTGCAGGACCCCCCTTCCCCAAGGGCTCACCCCTCTGTGGGCTCTTGTGGAGGGGTGCACAGTGAGCCTGCTCCCCTGGGAGAACTGGGAGCTCCTGTCCCCGGGGGGGTGAGCAGGGCTGGGGGAAGAGGGGTCAGGGTGTGTATGTGTGTGTGTTTTGGGGGACCTTGCGGGGCTGGGGGTGTCCCCATGCTTCCCTACAAGTGTGGGGAGCACAGCCAGCCCCTGACCCGGGGAGAAGCTAGCAGAAGAGGGGCAATGCACATGGAGCAGTGCACGGGGATGATTGCCAGCACTGGGGTTGCCCCTGCCTGCCCTATGATGGGGTTGGGTGCTGAGCCAGCATGGCACCCACTGTCCCCACAGCACATAGGGTTGGGAGCAGGGTGCTGGCAGAGGGGGGAAGGAGCTGCCCAGCCCCTGGCAAGGGTGGGAGCCAGCTTTCCTTCCTCCCGCACAATGCACTGGTGAATGCCGAACTCTTGTGGGTTTTATTACTATTAATGATAATAATAATTGCTAGTAATATATACCCGGCTTATTTAAAGTGTTAAATAAGAAATGAATGTCCTAGCAACTCGGGCTCCTGTCTCTTTCATGTGCGTCTGATGCAGCCCCAAGAGGTTACACAGGCTTGGCTGGGGCTTCTAGGGAGCCCCTTGGAGACCACAAATCAGCCTGGCTCAGGCCAAGATCTCAGTATCCCCAAAGCAGTCATTTGGGCTGAAATGGCTTTGATTCCCATTTAGGTTCTTTGGGTTCATGCCCCTGAGTCTGTGTTTGTGGTGGTGCACAAGAAAGCAAAGAGCAGACAAGCCCCATCTCTTTATTGCTACAGCGTGGGTTCAGCCAGTGGACAAGACAGAGGAGTGACACGTGCCACCTCCAAAACACCTGCCTTTAACACCCTTCTGCTCTTCAAGCAAGCTAATTCATATAGCAATTAATCAACTATATATGGCACTCACGACCCCATAATAAACTGAGACCGTTTTCGCCTGGTTGACCATGACTTCCTCTGCTCTTGCCTGGTTGTGATGTTACATCGGGGCTATTTTGCTTAATCTTCACGTGTGCACATGAGTAGTAACTATTTAAAGCCCTGATAACTTGTCTTGCACATCAGTCGAGTGCAAGTGCCAAAGTGGCTTTTACAAGGCACCATCACACCGTGCAATCGTAAAGGTCATTGCTCTAATTTCTAATTAGCAAAAAGCCCAACAGCCATCGCAGTCGAGGTGCAGCTTCCCTCTTTGGGCGCTGAGGATGCTGATTCCTGCGTTGCATGAAAGCCATGGCCAAGCTGCCCCTGCGATGGGGGTCCCTGCAGTGGCGAGAGGAGCTGTCCTGGTGTGGGGCTGTGCTGTTGCCCAATCCCACGTCCTGATGTGCCGGCGCCGCAGCTCACACTGTGCTGGGCATGTTGCAGTGCTGAGCATCAGCACTTGCTCCGCTCTGGACTCATCATACACCAGCCCCTGTGCTCTGGAAGACACAGTGTTCCTCATGCAGGTGTAGGGCTGGGCTGTGGGGCCGGTACTGCTCTGCTGAAGCACATCAGCGGGGGACAAATGGCCACTGCTGCCGCCTTCCCAGCCTGTGTGATGCTGGAGCATCAGTGGGGAGCACTGGGAAGGACCTGGGCGGTGGTCTGTGAGAGGGAAGGGGGTTGCTCGCATGGATGGGACATCCCAGGGAAGGGTGCAGTGAGGCTGAAGCAGAGGCAGTTGTGGGGTGCAGGTGCTGCAAGGGAAGGCAGAGGGTGAGATGCATGCAGCAGGGCTGGGAAAGCAGCCTGCAAAAGGGTTTCCCCCATCTTGCCCCTTTGCTGCATCACACTTGATGGGGTCTCCTGGGCTACTGCAGTTCAAAGGCTCCCATGGCGACAGAGGGATGGAGGTAGGTTCTGTCCGGCCTGCATCCCCTTCCATGGGACAGTCGATGCGGCAGGCTCCCCATTTTCCTCCATACTCCCCCCTGTGCCACATGCCCCCCAGGCTCAAGAGAGCCTGTCCTGGGCATGTTACTCACCACAGTGGTGCTGGGCCGGCAGCCATCATTCCATGAAAGGGTTGCTTGGCCCCGCTGCCTTCTCACAGATCCAGAGGTGCAGGTCGTTGGGACCAGCACACTGAGCAGGTTTGATGTTCCCACGGCTTATTATGGCACAGGACCCATTTGACTTCAACTGCCATGGCCTGGATGGGGAAACAACGCATCAGGGGGCTGCCCTATGCACCACCCCCTGCCGGGGCTGCCTCTTGTGCTCTGACACAGGAGGGGTTGAATGCTGCAGTCAAAGGGGGGATCCCCCAGCCCTCCCCTCCTCATTTCACATGCTGAACCCTCAGCAGATGCATTCCTGCCCTTCCCTGGGCAGGCTGAGTAACCCCGGTCCTGGTACTCCCTGGGGGCACTTGGGTGTCAAGAGGGCTGCGGGGCAGCAGTGGGGTGCAGACCTCACTTTGGGGATGCGGATGGAGGGGCAGGGGTTGGGTATCCAGATGGGTCTGTTCCTCCCCACTGCTCTCAGACACTGCAAGAGGAAGCCGTGGTGAGCTGTGGAAGGGGTGCACGTGGCAGGGAGCCATTGATTTTCCCTCAAGGTTGGAGCAGGGGAGCACGTAGGGAATAGAGGTAGTGCTGGAAGCGTTTGTGCAGTCCTCACATAAAACTGGTGGTTTCTTTGTCCCCTCTCACTGCCTCCTGCTTGCACATACCCTTCACACATCCCCTCAAGTCTTGGCTTTCCATTTGCACCTCCTCTAAGCATCTCATCACACCACTGTGCCTATCTACCCTTGGCCTCAACTGCTTTGATGCTCTTTGTGCCTGTGCCTGGGGCTGGCTACAGGTGGAATTCAGAACATTTCATAAAGCAACGATGGAGTAGAGGGGTTTTGACAAGAGGCTGTGCTGCCGGTACCTTTCATAAACAGAGCCATCCACCCAGAACCAGGCCTCTGAGACCCCGTCCTCCTCAGGATCCCGTTCCTCCAGCCAGCCGTAGTCATACCAGGGGAAGTTGCTCTTCTGTAGCCCAATCCAGTATGGGGTGTCTGCATTCTTCAGGAAGGTCTGGGAAAGGAGAAAAAGAGCCTTTAAGTGCCTTTGTATCGTTGGGTTTGCAGGGGGTGATGATCTCCCCATGGAGCCCCTAAGGCTGGGACAGAACAGATGGGCAGCCCTGGTGCCTTGCTCCAGTTTGGGTACCATCCCATGGTGTCAGAGCCTCTGTACCCCCTGTCCACCATCAGCCATGTGCTGCAGAGATCAGCCTTGCACCCTCCAGTGTCTTGGCAGGCCATGGGCAGTGCTGGCTGAGCTGGGGACCCCAGGGCTGGATGCTGTCAGCCCCCACAGCATCCTACCGGCACAGTCCAGCGACTCCAGGATTTGGTGATAAGGAGCTGAGAGTACTTCTTCTCACACTCATCTCTGCTGTCCTCCCATGTCTTCTTCTCCGACGAGATGAAGAGGCACTTGCCCCTGTACAGCAGCCAGCCCGAAGGGCAGCAATCTGGGGGCAAGGGCACAGCTCAGCTGCTTGCTCAGCCACAGATGCTCACATGGGGACCACGAACAGCCCCACATCACCCCAGCAGACACCACAGGCTCAGCGTCTCATCCAGGCAGCTTTAAACCACCAAGTTCCCACCATGTGGCCAAAAGAGCCAGTGGGGCGCCAGCGCCCTGAGCCCCCCCCGGCCCCGTCCCCATCCACCATCAACGCACCTATAGCCGTGCAGGCGCGCAGGCTGGCCACGGCGCTCTGGCTGCTGTTGAGCTCGCCCTGCAGGCGCTGCACATCGCTGCGCAGCT
>JANRGW010000213.1:0-25352 GCA_024733675.1 Psilopsiagon aymara | reverse complement strand
GCCCCCCCCCGTGCCCCGGGTGTTTGCCGGCAGCGGGCAGGCCCGGGTGAAAGTCCTGCGGAAGACGGGCGCTGTGGGGGGGTTTGTTTTGGAGGAGGAGGCGGCTTTTGGTTGTGTTGGCTCCTGGCTCCGAAGGGGGCTCACCTCGGGAAGAGAGGAAGAGCGTGTCGTTTGCTGCAGTGAAACTCCTTTCTGGTCACCCAGGACAGCACCTGCAGGGACCTCCTCGGTGACTAAGTCTGGTTGCTTGATAAATGAG
This sequence comes from Psilopsiagon aymara, assembly GCA_024733675.1. Lineage (NCBI taxonomy): Eukaryota > Metazoa > Chordata > Aves > Psittaciformes > Psittacidae > Psilopsiagon > Psilopsiagon aymara. Next base: position 25,093 of record JANRGW010000213.1, on the reverse strand, counting down.
TAGGTCCAAGTCTGCTGCTCTGAACTTACTGAGGTCCTGCCCAAGCGAGGCCCTGTGTGTTTGCTTTTTGCTCTCCTCCCACTGACAGGGCTCTCTGAGAATGGCCTTTCACTGCTGGAAGTTGCCTTAATTAAGCTGTGGAGAGTGGTAATGGGAGTGCTTGTTCTTATGCCAGTATTGACCTTTGATTTGCACAGCTTGTTTTTCTTGCTGCATGCATTGCTGGTGGCTTTAGTGATAGCTGTTATCATCCCCTCCCTACCTTCGTTCTGCTACACTTTACAACTAGGCTTTTTCTTTTTCTCTTGTTTGCTCCTGTAGATAAACAGCAAACCTTCCATTTTAGTCTCCTTTCTGTACTGCATCTCCTCTGGTTCATGTGGAGAGTTATGTATTTCTGGTCCCCTGCCTTCAAGGGAGGTGGAACATTGTGAGGGGCCTTGTCTGCACTGGGTGTGCTGCTCTTGACTGTGCTTTCTTTTCACGCTTGCCTCATGCTGCTGCCTCTAGGCTGTCTTTGACCAGCTGAAGGTCTTTAGCGCCTATGTGTTTCTTGACTATCTTGAAAGCTGAATATACAGTGAGCTTTCTCCTGAAGTGGGTTAATTTGGGGAAGAAGAAAAGTCACAGCAAAACTGAAATAAGGAGCAGTGATCTGAGAAAGATGCTTAGAATTGGCTTAGGTGGTTGTTCAGCTTCACCAAAGAGGTAGAGCTGCCCCAAACCAAGTTACCTTAAGACTTCTTTGCGTTTATACTGGTTCTGGTGCTGTCAGTTTATAAGCGAAGTAGTGCAGGTCTGTTATATACCACCTACGAGAGAGATGTGAGGGTCTGACTGTGCCTTAATCTGTAATATAAGGCAGTGGTATGGTGTAAGCTTCTGCTGCTGCTGCAACATAGACTGGTGGCTGCAGGCTATTTGCTTCAGTAGGCAGTAAGGGAAGTGAACAAGTGCAACTTAACCATTTTATAACTGTGTTGAGAAGATTTGTTTCCTGTCTCTTCCTCAGCTGTTTTCCAAATACCTTTATTTTCTTACAGAATCTTCTTGGTTTGCTGATGAGAAACAAAATGCTTCTTAGAGCGTCACCTAGAAACTTTTGATTTCTGAAGGGGACCTACGGGGGTGCTGGAGAGAGACTTGTCATCAAGGGCTGTAGTGATAGGACAAGGGGTGATGGGTTTAAACTGAAACAGGGGAAGTTCAGGTTAGGTTAGGGTTCTTCCTCACAGGAAGAAGCTCTTTCCTGTAAGGGTGGTGAAGTGCTGGAGTGGGTTGCCCAGAGAAGTGGTTAATGCTTTATCCCTGGCAGTGTTGAAAGCCAGGTTGGACAGGGCCTTGGGTCACATGGTCTAGTGTGAGGTGTCCCTGCCCATGGCAGCGGTTTGGAACTGAATGATCTTCAAGTCCTTTCCAGTACAAACCATTCTATGATCTTAATATCATTTGTGCTCTTCACCTTCAGTGTGTCTCATCCCTTTGTGTTGCAGGATCTTATGATTCTCCGTAACAGCTGCTACCTGCCACGTAAGAGTTCTGAGGCCGCCCAACCCATGAGCGGGCACCGAAGCATAAAGAGGCGATGTGGGGAGTCACACCTGGAGTCCCCCGTGGGCTGCAGTCATGGTCCTGCTGCTGGCTGTGTGTTGAGCAAACTGGTTCAGCTGCCCACCCCCCCCTTGTCAAAGCACCAGCTGAAACGGTTAGAAGAACACAAGTATCAGAGTGCTGGACGATCCCTGCTTGAACCCCTAATGCAGGGTTACTGGGAATGGTTAGTTGGAAGAGTTCCAGCCTGGATTGCCCCGAATCTGATCACCATCATTGGACTGTTAATAAATATATTTACAACTCTGCTATTAGTATATTACTGCCCAACAGCTACAGAACAGGTAAGTTATGGTCCTCGGACAAGCTTTGTTCATAGTTTCTGCCATCTAGTAGCTGCTTGGCACTGTTTTCTGGTGAGCTCTCATCTCTGTGGAGAGCTGCTTCTCATGGCCAGCCTGAAGTTCTTGTACATTTAAGCTATTATCTACAAATGATTGTAGTGTGTGTGCATCTATGTGAGCTCCTGCATGCAGAAGGAGCACAGATGGATGATGGGGTCAGCACACTGCTGGTGGTTCCTCTGGTCAACATGGTGTCTAGTACCAAAATAGCTGTTCCATTGCAGCTTTGAAGGGCCTGTGCATGAATGCTGCAGACCTGCAAGGCTTGAATTCATGTGCAGGCAATTATGAAATGAATTTGCAGCTACCTTGCTTGTATGGCACATGGAGTTTTTGCCTGTTTACTATCCCTGCTTGGGACTGGGTTAGTCACCTACAGCTTTCCCTCTAGAGTTACCACACAATGAGAAGTGCAAGGTGACTCGGTTGGCAGTGAGCTGAGCCTGCCTGTGGGCACAGCTCAAGTTGCAACAGTGAGGAACCTGAGCTCGGATACGGGACTCAGCTCAAAGTGGTGCAGCTTGAGAAATCAAGGCCTCCTCCATGGCTGGAGTGACTAAATCCAGCTTAGTAAAATCGAGGGGTACTTTTCTTCATCCTGTCCCAGTAATTCCTGGCTTCAGGGGTACAGAAGTGTTTATGAGGTGTTTCAAGCTCCTAGTTTCAGAGAGTTTTCTCTCACTGGAGTTATTGCATAGGGCAAGCGAAGACTTTCAGTTTTGTGCACTGGAAAAGTCTTGTCACTTGAATGTAAAAAGCTGGTTATATCTGTATGTACTGAAAAAGGGAGTTACTTGGTACAGAAGATGTATTATACATCTTGGAGAGTGGAGAGTGTTTCATGAGTTCTGTCTTTTAAATATCCCAGTTCCTTAGTAACGGAGTCTCCCAACTGAGGCTGGGGAAATGCTCCATAGTCAAGTGATGTGCAGTTTGTTTCCAGCCAGACTCTGAAGACCCCCATGTAGGTTGGCATGCTCAGCACTGTTCTGCATATGCTATAACAAAAGGATGTTTGCCTCTTCTAAAAATCTGTTGGAATAGTTTCACAGTAACTTGTGGAGTTTGGCAGGTGTCAGATGAAGTGAATCCTGAGCTGGAGGAAGGAATACTTTGAGCAGCTTCAGGCTGTGTTGTTGTTGTGTGGCTCGGTTTTAACTCCCTACCTGCTCCCACAGCAGTGTTACATTTGGCCTGAGATGCTGAAATCCACTTCAGTAGACTTTGACCTGTTTATTCCAGCAACTCATCAGCTACTCTAGGGCTGTTGAACTGGAGTATAACTTTAGCTTTAGAGTACAGTTGTATTTTGGTTGGTAGTTAAACTTCTGAAATACTCACTAAGCTACACTCAGAGCATCAGGAAGTCAGTGTCAGCTGTAGTCTGCTCTTCTGTGTTTAACAGTTTGAGAGTTACTTTGTGCCAAGTGAAAGAGACTCTTCTCACTTCAGCTGAAAAATAACTTTCTGCTGAGGTAGCTTTGAGCCTGAGCTGATTTGCCATATGGCACTGCAGCCCTGTGTGCTGGCACCACACAGAGGAGGACATCTTGGTGCTGGAGCTGTGAGCTTGTGCTTTTGAAGTGTCAGTAGCTGGCTGAAGAGGAAAATGGGGCTTTGCCATTCCAGAGCCAGATTTTGTTTTTCCTGAAAGCACGATTGCTTTCAGATGTAAATTGTCTCTAAGCTCAGGCTTAGTTCTGCTTTTCTCAAAAGCAGCTTGTCTTGTTGATGCAAGGTGTAACCGAAGGGTTGTAGCTATCACTTTCAGCTTCAGTGGTATCCAAAAAGAAAATGAGGTACAAATAGTTCTACTGCCTGCTTAGTTGGGGAGACCTCGGATAACAAAGTGCTGCCCCCTTACCTCTCGTGCTGGTTTGCGTAGGTACAGGGATAGAAGCAGAGCATGGTGCCAGCTTTTGAGGCAGAATAAACTGGTTTAGGACAATGTAGTAGCAGGAGCAATGCAAGCTGGAGAAGGAAATACATTTAATTGGATGTGCTACGAGTGAGTTATGGTTGTGTAGACCAAAGAAGCTGGATTCTAGAGCTTTAGAAGGCAAGTCAGCTTGTTAAGCTGCTTATCTGTATTTGCATATTGGCATGATTTGTAAATAGAGCTGCTCATAAATGCTCACTTTGATAAAGTGTCAAATGTGAAGATTGCAAAACATCCAATAGTATCTGTTTTGTACATGTGTAAACTGGGACAGGCTGATGACAGCCCCCTGACTTTTGTGTTCATAATGCTTTCAAATGTCAAAGTAAGCCTAAAAGTAATATTAGGTATTGTTTAAAATCACAATAATGGGAGTGAACATTGAGAGTTATTAACATAGATCTGGCCAAGCTACTGTTACCTTGTAATAGAACAGGCAATTGGAGGTAGAGGTGCTGTACTGAGAGCACTGACGCTTTACTGATTGTTGACAGTCTAAAAGCTAAGCTTGAACTTTGAAAGTTCAAGAACTTGCAGTGACAAAGGTCGGGCTGCTGCAGCCTGGTAATACCCTGTGCTTGGCAGTGGTGTAGTACGTGACACCTCACTGGGGTCTAGTGAAGATGAGCTTGGTGTTTGTGACACAGTTACATGTTTTGGGGGCTGAGTAAGTTGTTGAGTTTCTAAATCACTTGGACAACTTGCAGAAGCAAGATGAGAGCTTAATTGTGCACCACTGCAAATGTAGTATTCTTTCAGATGCACAGTGCAGCTTCTTGCTTCACATTTGTGCTGTGCCTGTTAGTCTGTGCTATCAGTTCTTGTCACTTAATGTGTTTGGATCCCACATAAGCCTCAGCCTGTCCTTGCAGCGTCCAGCTGCTGAAAGGTCCACATATGTGATGAGGAAGCGTCTGTGCAGATAGGTCAGCTCCAGGCTTCTGTAGGTTTACAAGAATCTCTTACTCTCATTGCCTTTGTTTCTTAGGCACCTCCCTGGGCATACGTTGCTTGTGCATGTGGCCTTTTCATCTACCAGTCTCTGGATGCTATAGATGGGAAACAAGCAAGAAGGACAAATAGCAGTACTCCATTAGGAGAACTCTTTGATCATGGCTGTGATTCACTTTCTACAGGTATTGTCATTTTTCATTCAAGTATGAGGATTAAATGACTGCATTTCAGGGATCAAATCTGGAATAGAGAAAAAGTGCTTCCTCACTGAAGAAGATGACAACTGATATTGCTGAATGTATAGCTTTTCAGTCAACCTTTCCATAGGCAGCACTCTTGATTAAGTGAATGTCTTCTCTTGTGTTATGCTGAAAACTCAGCCATTAAGCATGGGACTAATTCAGTCTGGCCCAGCAGTCTCTGTGTGTGCTTTAGCAGAGCCTTGGTACTAAAGCTTCTGTAGGAAGCTGTCAGCGTGCTCTTCTCTTGTTATTTTTAGATTGAATCTGTATAGAGTGGTTGCAAGGCAGGTAGAAAGTATGAAGAATGGGACAATAGAAGTCAGAATTTGAGACTAGAATCAGCAAAATCAGGTCCTTGGTAGGTGGAGTTCACTGAGCCAGCCTGAAGTGTAACCCATTGCAGAAGAGGGATTGGATGCTTTTGATTACTTAAATTTTCAAGCTCTTCTGCTTTATATTTTTATTAATAATTTATCAAAATTGTGTATTGAAGGGATGGAGGGAAAAGCATAGATAGGTTCCTTATGATTCGGGAATGACAGAGCTTGGATTTTCATAATGGCATAATAGAAAATGGGGAAGTATGTCCAGCAAATCATAGGTATAAGAGAAACCCCAGAACTCTGCCCACAGGCTGCAACTGCACAAATCACTCGAGTCCCTTCATGTCTGATCCCGTTTGGCTCAATAAAAAAGTAGGAGACCAAGAAACCCTCAATATTGAGGCTTCTGAGAACTGACAAGACTTTAAATACCCCTTTCCCACTCTGTATTTTTAAAATGGAAGTGTTACTCTCATGCCTGTGGAATAAACCACATCAGGATTCTTTCACACTGGCTCCTTTTGTTAGGTTTGTTTCTGGTAAGGCTCTTTACTCGCATCCACACTTTACCTTTTGACCATGTGACTGATTTTCTCCTGCAGTCTTTGTGGTTTTGGGAACTTGTATTGCTGTGCAGCTGGGAACCAACCCTGACTGGATGTTCTTTTGTTGTTTTGCTGGGACATTCATGTTTTACTGCGCGCACTGGCAGACCTACGTCTCTGGAACCTTGCGCTTTGGCATGTGAGTACCTTGGCTGAAAATAGACCTGGGACTTCGGCTGCTTTACTGTCTAGTTGCACTTCATGGTTGTAGTTCAGCTCCTTAGAGCTGTAGTAACTTGTTTATATTCATGTGCAAACACTTAAAGCTTGTAGCAGCTGCTACCTGTTGGATCTGCAGTTAATACTGGATGTTACTTAGCTGCTTGTAGGGGTGGTAAGAGATTGTTTCATAATATTAATGAGTTTCTGTTGCCATTTAAACCTAAATAAATAAGGGAAAGCACCTGATAATTCATCCCTGAGAATGGAATGCTGTTGTCAGATGGTGGCAGTCTGGCTTTAGTGTTTATTTAACTGCTGAGCTCTTGATATTGCTTAAGTTGTGATGATGTATAATTAGTCTTTATTACTAATCGTAACTCTTAAAATATAGTGTATTAATTAACATTGTGCCTACAATTTCAAATTCTCAATCCCTTTTAGTTAGTGTAAATCATGGCTCTGTCAGTAACAGGACTGAAACAGCAATACCAAGACAGGGAGCAGCTGAAATCCCTTTTGTTGCTGCATGAGGGGAGGTGGGGAAACAACACAAGCACTTGGTGAGCTATGGGATTCATTAGCCTTAATGTGGAAATGTACACTTATTCTGTTTGCATTTATATACATAACAAATATCTCAAATACACGCACCACAGAAGGATTTTGCATTTGGAAACCTCTGAAATGTGCTCTAAGTTTGTGTGGGTTTTGAAGCAATGCTGCAGTGTGTGCTGTTTGTTTACAGTCTGTTGTGATGGGTATGTGGATACCCAGATACTGATAACCAGTACAAGTATGGACCTCTTGTCTCTAACAGCTCTTGCAGGTTCTCTTGAGAAAACTGTGTTTTCCTCAGAAGTGTAGATGTTGGAGTAGTTTTTGATGTCTGTTGGAGGAAAAAAAGAAAACATCTAGACCTGTGTTCTAATCTTGGCAGCACCAATGCAGATTGAGTGGAACTATTCTATTCTGGTGCTTAAACGTTTATAGACAGGCACTGGTTCAAATCTTTTCCTGTTTCAGGTTTCTCACTTTCATGATGGTCTCACTTTTACCTCCCTTTGAACTTTGCAGGACCCTGATAGTTAGAGTTTTCCTGCTATTGATCGAACACAAAACCCAGCCTTGACATGTGCTTGACTTTACAGATGCAGGTATTGAACCCACCCAAATTGGTCTTGTGCCCCAGAGAAATGTGTCCATTTTTCCTGGTGTTCACTGAAACTTCCGTTTTTTTGATTTTGTGAGGAGCTTTTCTGTTGTGGAGACAGCATTTTGTAGCAAATATTCTTGTTCTGTGTGGTCTTCTATGATGAGAATGGGATGATCCATCAGTATACAGCTAATTTAGAGAAGGCAATAAGTATGCAAATGTGTGTATCATTACTTTAGATAACAGATAGCACTGTGTAGTAAACACATTTGTTCCTCCTGTTGTCCCATGTCACAAGGTTAATAGGCTGCCATAAGCTAATGCTTATGCCTACGGCAGAAATGGAGCTTATTTCTGCAGTTAACTGATTCTCACTGTTCGATATTAGTTTTTTCTGCAGCTTTCATTTCACCAATCATAAAACTGAAAAACCATCTCTTTTCTCTTCTATTTCACATTCACTGGAGCACACAGGCTTAGGTATCCTCACTCCTAAGTAAGTGGCGTCAGAGACAGCTGTTGAAAAGAGCTGGAAATATCTTGGTGCACAGTTTCTTTTTCCTGTCTGTGTGTCCTATGTAGCAACTCTGTGTTGAAAACCCACCGAGGGGGCTGGGTAGTGATGTTTTAGGAAGTGGGACAGTGTTGCAGTCCTGCCTTCTGTTGCAGAGAAGCTGAAGAGAGCGCACAGTTGAGTGTCAGCTACGATATTTGTGATGAGATTATGTCCAAGAAATTGTATTTCATTAGTGACCAACTCAATAAGCAAATTGAAACCAGCTCGAAGAGCAGCAGAGCACTAAAGGGGGAGATTAATATCTTCCTCCTTACATACAGCTCAAACTTGAGCCAGTTACATGTATCATCAGCTTGGCTTGCTGACAAAGCCCATTGTCTTAACAAAAAGATAAATTAGTGTGTGAAATGAAGTGTGTGTTGTGGACCAGAAAGTCTGATGGATCTCTTTACCATGCTTGACAATGCACTGAAGCTGTGCAGTGTGCTTTGTGTTGGGCTCTTGACTGCAGAGCAGGAGTGTTCACCCTGAGCGAGGGGGAAACAGGGAGGCTTCTGCTGACTTCCTGTTGCAGGTAGAATAGGAAACTTGGTTTAATTGTGCCCAAATTACTAAATACCACAACAGTGCTGGTTCTCTTTCTTCCCACTGACAACTTTAGGGAGCTGCCCTGCACTATTACATGATTGTAAATAGTCATTCGAGATGGTAATATCCTGTGATCTGACTCCGTCCTTAAATGATCATAGCATATTATTAGGTCTTGGTGGCTGATGCAGCCTTTTCAGAAAGCAGTTTGAGTTGGTTAAATAGCTCAGCAAAATAGCTAGAGGTCAGTATTGCCTAAAAATTCCTAGTGAGGAAGCGGGAAGTGGTTCAAAGCAGGTTGGGCTGGCTAAAGGAAAAGTCATTATAGTAACATCAGCAGTGAAAGGCAGTACAGAATAGCATGGATGGAGCTGTGGGCAGAAGTTTTTTTTAAAAACAAGCACCCAAGCTGGGAATGGGCTCATGGAAGAGCAGGAATATGCTGCATGTTTGAAGAAATAATCAGGTGTTTCTAAATGGCAGGAAAACATTCAATATTGAAGCAGTCCAAATAATGACTTTGTTCTCCTGTCCTGTTTTTCAGCAAAACTGGCTTAACTGGGTTGTGAACATACTGGGCTGCAGTACAGAATGGGCTTTGTTTCAGGCTTAGTCCTGTATGGGTGCAATTAAGGCTGGGATAGCTCTGGTTTGGAAAAAAAGAGCTTTCTTCTGTGTATCACAGATCAAACTGTCAAGCCCCAGTGGACTCCTATGTGTCCCAGGTAGAAGCAGATCTGGTATTTTAGGACCATGCTGTAGAAACCAGAGCGTTAAGGACTATGGTGCCCAAACCCTGCAAGGGGTTTATCTACTGATGGCTGGAGGCCAGTTATTGCTAGCTCTGGTTCTTCCAGATCCAAACTTCCTCCATGTGGATTCCATTGCTCCCTGCTCTGGCTTCAGGAAGTGCATTAGGAGCTGGCTGTGTTCATGCAGGTTTAGTGCTGTTTCCAGCCTCACAAGGTCAGTGCAGATACAGTCTGACTCTGCAGGAGCTGTCTCAAATGCGGCTTACTTAGATGTGAAGCTGGAGCTATTAGTCTCTGTCGGACCTGAGCTGGCCTCTGCATTGCAGCTCCAGTGTTGTGTTGGGAGATGTGACACATGGCACTGCACAGGTTGAGACTTTGTACTGTTGGCCATGCTGCACTGGGAGGAAGTGCTAAATCATCTTTTGAAGACCCAGTGGGCAGTCATCAAGAGTCTACCCAGAGACATGGGGGTGTTGTTGCACTATGGTCTCCAGCAGTTCTCTATGAGTTAATGCAGTATCTGGTTTATTCCAACCTTTCTTACTTGCAATATGGAAAGTTGGTGATCATAAAGTTTATAGGTGTAGAAATATATACAGACACAATGAGATGGAGTTTCCAAGGATGCTTCATAAAGGCATATCAGCAAACCCTGGAAGGATCAGTTCTCACCAGCTTTCATACCACTGGGAAGCTAAAACTGTTACTTCACTCTTTGAGAAAGGGTCCCCAGAGGAAGCAAAAGAATTCAGCTGTTTAACAAGCCAGCCATTCCTGAGGAATGCTGGAGAATATGGGGAACATTCTTGTTCGGTGACACTGTAGGAGTTGTACGCAAGCAGGAGCCCCCTTGATAATGGGTTGATTTAGTATGGGAGAAAGTTAATGTGGTTCGTGTTTTGAGCCCTCCTGCCAGTGCTACCACTGAGGTATGAAGGAGAGATTAGGAAATGAGGTTGTATTTCAGAAAGCAGCTCAAATGAAGCTTTCCTCTGTAGCAGGGGGCAGAAAAGGAGTGTGATGACTTGGACAAGCAATTAACACCAGATACCCAAATACAGAGATGGAAGCCTCCCAAGTCAGTTTAGCACACGGAGTTCTTGGGAACAGCTTCAGGATCTCAGCACTAGGGTGGGAGATAAGGCTGTAATCCCTACGATTACAGGGCTTAAAACTTTCCATTTTGTGAGTTTTTCCACCAGTTCATGAAGAACTTTTAACACCTTGGTTATTTGCAGAGAGAAACTTGAAGCTCAGTAGAGCCGCTCTGGGTGTCAGGGGGAGCTAGTTTCTCTATACTTGCAGGGAGTTTGTGCTGAAGGAGCCTTGTGGTAGGTGTTAAGTTTGCTGCTCGCAACCTGCTTTCTGCATGCTCAGTCCCTCGCTGCCAGCCGCCAGCACTTCTGAAGTGCTTGGGGTGTGTGTCATAAATATGTATGAACATATGTATTGCTCCAGTGTTAATGCATACTGCTGAGCCTGCTGAGGGCTGATGTAAATGCTGAGGGGGGAGGTTTCCACATCATGATCCTCCTCCTCATTTTCCTCTCACAAGTCCCTTAACAGTGTTTGAAACCAAGACACAGTGATCATGCGCAGAGATGCTGCTGATCTTTCTGCCTTTATCACTGTGGAAGATGTTCTTGCTCTGAGCCAGTGAGCTCCAGCATGACGAGGTGAGGCATGTGGCTGTGATCTGACTTCTGAAACTCCTAACCTGAGTTAGTGAGCAGCAAAAGGAAAACTCGTCACAGTTGTATTACACCAAGGAAAAGAGAAAAGCTTATGGCTCACTTTTAATATTATTTTTCCCTTAACATGAATTTCCTGTAGCTGGAAACAGTTTTAATTCATGTACTCAGTTCCATACAGTTTGCTTTATTCATCTAGTTGTATTTCACTGCATTCAAGTGAATGCTGGATTGGAATGAGTTAAGATGAAACACTATAATGACCATTCAAACTAAGCATTTGGACTTCCAGCATGTGACTCTTGGGCTTTTCTCTTGTGTTGTGATGATGAACATTCTTTTCTTGCTGCAGTGGTTCCCTTAAGAAAACAATCCTTTGTTTCATGCTCAGATTCACAGTTCATTGCCCAGCCTGAGTAAATCCCACTTGCACGCTTAGTAGATACGCGTAAGACAGATGGAGGGATCATCATTCCTCAGGCCAGAGTGCTGCTACACAGAGTATTAAATAGTAGATGCATCCCCTTGAGTTTTCCAGCCTCATGACTTCTGTTTTCTGTTGAGGCAAGAGTGGTTTTCCTGTCTTCTGTGTGTTGTTACACAGGATTGTTGCAGGGAATTCTGTAAGTTGGGTGGGGAGGAGGATGGTACATAAACGCCCCCCTTAGTTTCACACAGTATTAAAAAGCTGCGTTGGATCAGCTGTATTGGTAGTGATTGACTCAGCTGACTCCAGTGTGAGTGTCTGTTTCCTGTTGTTCTTGCTTCACTCTCTCAGGAGATCTCTCAACTCTGAATTCAATCCTTTCGGCTCCTCATTCTGGATGAGGCAAGAGCCAGCTGCAGCTGTCTGAACTCCCAAATTTGAGGCCCTGGTGGCTCCTGTCAAGTCTAATGGCTTGTTTAATCAAACAGAACCTTTTAAAGATTGCCTATGGAATATGCTCTGTGAATGAGCACTGACAGGAGCATGTGCTGGACGTGGGACTAAATCTGTTGTGTATTAACTGGCTCAGGACTTTCACTAGCTTGACAAGGGGACCCAGCAGAGCAGACAGCATGCAAAGTAAGACTTGTTACTCCATTGTGACTGCCAGCATCTCGGAGTTAAGCACATGCCAAGGTCAGTGGCCCCCTCTGAAACTTTCCTGAGTAATGTTTAAAAAAAAAAGAATCCATGTCTGAATTCCAAATAACCACTGGAAAAAAGAATAACACAGGATAAAGAAGACCTTGCACTGTACCAAAGTTGGGTTTGTATATAAGACTTTCTCTTCCTGTGTTCCCTAAAATGATGATAATCAGGGTCTGGAGCACGTCCTGTATGGAGAACAGGCCGAGAACATAGGGGCAGCTCAGCCTGGAGAAGAGAAGCTGCGTGGAGACCTCAGGGCAGCTTCCAGTGTCTGAAGGGGGGGCTGCAAGGATACTGGAGAGGGACTCTTCATCAGGGACTGGAGCGATAGGACAAGGGGGTGATGGGTTTAAACTGAAACAGAGGAAGATCAGGTTGGATATATGGAAGAAGTTCTTCCCTCTGAGGGTGCTGAGGCACTGGAATGGATTGCCCAGGGAAGCTGTGAATGCTCCATCGCTGGCGGTGTTCAAGGCCGGGTTGGACAGAGCCTTGGGTGCCATGGTCTAATGGATGGTGTCACTGCCCATGGCAGGGCGTTGGAACTTGATCTTAAGGTCCTTTCCCACCCAAACCATGCTATGATTCTAAAGTACCAAATATTGCCTTTTCTAGCTACAGACTGTATTACTTGCTGTGATGATTAAACTGGGAATGCTGTCAGCCTGCAGTTCAGTGTTCCCTCATCAGGCATTGAGCTGCGCACCATTACTGCACTGAAAGTTCAGCATAATCACCCTAATAGAGCTTGCTGTTTTGATGCACCTTTTTAATCAGCTGGTGGATTACTGAATGTCAGTCTGTGTGCTTCTGCACCGGATTTAATATATAAATGCTGCAAGAAACAGCAGCTCTGTGATGGCTGAAATATTTTAATGAGATGGTTTGATAGAGGTTGAATTTGATCAGACTTTAAAGTGTTCTAGTTATGGTAAAATGCAGATATATAGCATTTTATAAGGAGTATGTATAGCAATTGTGGGTCTGTTTGCTACAGCATATTTCATCCCTTTTTGTCAGGGATGAGAAAGAAATCTGTGCAGAATGGAGTTCCATTACCCCTGAGAAAGGGTCCAGAGCTCGCTTGACTTCTTTCAGCATTATCTGCTATGAAGATGTGTGAAGAGGGAGCCATAACCTCCTGCTTACCCTCAGAGGTGGCAAACTGAACTGCACTCTTCTGCTCTACAAAACCCAATCAATAGCACCTTTAGATGAACAATTCATATATTCAGTGTCATTTGGAGACAGGAGCAGGAGGGACGTATGAGAGAGATGAGAGGTCCTGGATGAGAGGTGTCTGATCATGGGTTTTATTTGCTGTGGCTCGGAGCAAGGGATTTCAGTTGGTTTCCTCATGCATATCCTGATGTTGGTGCTTGCCCTTGTGTTGGGCCGTTACTTAAACCTGTAAGTTGAAGAAGCTCTAAATTGAGTTTGAAATGTGTAAATGCTGTGTGGGTCATCGTAGTTTGAATTCATTAATACCCTCATTTTTATAGTCAGTTCCCTTCCTCTGATGTACCTTTGAATGTAGCTCACTGTTATTGATCTCAGTGGTTGTCTGGGGTTGTTCTTTATGCCATGACTGCAGATCCATCCTAATGGTTCCACTTAACCCAAGTGCTCAGGAAACTGTTGTGTGAATTTTCTTTCCCTCACCCAGATTTGATGTTACGGAGTCAATGCTCTGTACAGTAGCAATCCAGCTTCTCACTGCAGCTCTGGGGCCCTGGGTCTGGAACTACACGGTAAAGCCAACGTTAATGCTCCCTGGCAAGCAATGGCATGGACTAAGCAGAGGCAGTACCTTTGTCATGCATGTAGGGGCTGGTGTAAAAAGCATGTTTCTAAGGGTGTTTCACAAGTGCTTTAATACAAAGTGGGGGAAAAAAAGTTTGCAAAGTATGAATAAGCAGGAAAAACCTGATCTGACAATGAAGCTTTTTGAAAGTGCCAGGTTTTACTTGGAAACAAAGCAAAAACCTGCCTGGCAACAGCAAAACTTCTTTTAAACATTTCTGTTTAATTTGTCACACTTTCAGCTTCATCTAACAGATAATCAGGATTGGTTGGAACTGTATAAACCTTTTTGTTGCTGCTGTTTAAATGCCTTCCCACCAGAAAAAGAGTTGCTTGGTTAGTTCAGGAAAGTAAACTGTGCAAGAGCTGAAAGGCACCAGTCACTGGTTAAAAATGCCTGTTCTGAACTCTGCTGCTTCATCCGTGCACTCACTTAACTGCACTCGTAGCTTCAGCATTAAGTAACTTCATTTCCTGGTTGTCTTTATTTTCAAAGTGCTTTTCCTTATGGCTGTGTTAAATACATCCTTCTCCACTCTGGTTTACTACTCCTTGGAAAGGACTTTCTCTTTCCTTATTTCAGCTGTTTTAATACAGTCTTTATAGGTTGGGTCATCCCCGCTAAATGAAGTAGCATGACTAAAAGTTGGGTTCCTTGAACTTTCTTATAGCTACTGGATTATTAGCCAAGAGTTTCCTTTGAGGTATTTGAGGATATAAAGGGAGCTTTTTTGGCAGCTGCCTTAAAACTGCATCAGTTTGTAAATAAAACTGAGATGATTTTTCTTTTTTGGTGGTTTCTTTACATCCCCTCTGTTAAACTTGCAGGGATGCAGGTAATGGTGTTCTTCTGTTTCATTTAGTACTTCAGCCAAACCTCTGCTTTCAGGAGAAGGATGGAGCCAGGAGGGCGCTGGTCTCTGCTCCCAAGTAACAAGACAAGAGGAAACAGCCTCAAGCTGCATGAGGGGAGGTTTAGATGGAGCTGAGGAACAGTTCCTTCCCCAGAGGGTGCTCAGCATTGGAGCAGGCTGCCCAGGGCAGTGCTGGAGTCACCAGCCCTGCAAGTGCTCACACACTATGGAGACAAGGCCTCAGTGCCATGGGTCAGTGGTGGCCTTGGCAGTGCTGGGGAGCTGTTGGACCGGAAGAGCTGAAAGGGCTTTTCAAACCCGGCTGGTTGTATTCTATGAGGCTGTTAAAAAGGATCCTTAACTACCAGCTCTGCTCTGGACCCAACAGTACCAGCCACCTACTCAATCGCTGTGTGTGCGATACCCGCTGGCTGCCTCTGATGTTGTGAGCCAGGTCCTGGTAGATGTGCTCTGAGGCAGGCAGATAACATAACTTCTAAGTACTTTGTTGACAGGCTCTGAAAGGCTGGAACTATTGGTGTCAGGAAGTGGTGATGGAGCACGCAGTGAGGGAAGGAAGGAAGAGCTTCATCAAGATTTTCGCCTGTTGTGATAACAATGTGATGGCTCTGCCCAAGAAGTCACCCAAGGGGAAAAAAAAAATCCCTTAGTACTAAAACACTGAGAGACTTCAGAGTCTCACCCTTGGAATTATTGTGATGGGAGAGGAGCAACTCAAATTCTGTAATGAAAGTGGCTTGTTTAAAATGGGGGAGGACGAATTGCCATGGAATGGAGGAGAGGGAGAAGTTTGGATTCTCTTCAGAGGTGACCTAGAGGGGGTGGTGATGTTGGTCTGTAGACCCCTGCCTTGTAGCAGAGTGCCAAGTGTTTGCTTGTGACAAGTCCCTTCATGCACACTAATTTTATCCAGTTTTTAGGCATACTGATGTACAGAATAGACTGAGTCATCTTAAATTCTTGTAGTTCAGATACCTCCGGGCATCTTGAAGTCATAACTAATAAATGAGGATGCTACTGCTTTGAAGTCACTCGGAACACACAAAGCATCGCGTTTGTTTTACGCAGTTTGAGGTCGGGTGGTAGTTTGATGTCAGTATTGCAGTCTCTGAGTTGAGTAAGCCACAGGATATGAATATTCATGCTGGTTTTAATCTGATAGTGTGACCCAGGTTTGTGATGAGAAGGTATAATGATATAGCCCCATCTTGAAAACACTACATCAGTGAGCAAAAGAAGAGCTTAAAATGGAGAGCTGAAAATCCTGCGCTGCAGTTACACCCTGTGCTGGGCAGTTTGGCTTTTTAGTCATCGAGGAGGGGAAAAAATGTTCTTAACTTGTGTGAAGCTTGCTTGTGCCTTTAGCCTATGGAGGAATCATTTAAAAGAACCTGAAAATAAGGTTACAGGAATCAAGTTAAAACAGGTTTACTCTGGAATTCCACACCCATTTCAAGTTGAAGAGCTTCAGCCCTGCCTCCCTCTCCTGCAGCTCTGCAATGTCACCCTTTAGTGCTTGTACTACTGGAATGTGACTTGTGTGCTACCTCACCTGTTGGTGGTCTTTCTAAGACCACAACTAAGCAGTTTCAATAGAGCTGAGCACAACCATATGGAGAAATTGCAAATAGAAGTGTTTATGATTGAATCTGGAGAACACTTGGGCTTTTCTGAGAAAGAAAAAGTTACAACCATGTTCCTGGTCATCTGTTACATCAGAAAACTACAGTAGTCTGAGAACTAGCAAGTAACCTGTGTTCAAGTTTGTTGTGACAAGGAAGGGTAGGTTCAGAGAGCAGAATGTGTGCTGTATGGGCAGTAAACCCCATGGCAGCCTTGCTGCAAGAGGAGGATGTCTCCTGCAGCTCCAGGGGCATTCTGCTGACTGGTGAGTTCAGGCAGACAGGCAGCAAGGGATGAAATGTGTGGTTTAAAGCTCCCAATTTTTATGCTTCCCCAATTTTATCCAAATTAAACCACTTGGATATTCTTGCTTACACCCTCAGTTCCCAAAGGCAGCTGGCACAGTGTCGCCATTGCTTGACCTCCTCCCTGCTTTGCTGCCTTCACCTCTGCAGAGCTGCTGCTTATTATTTCTTCCTACCATCGGTTTGCTGCAGAATCAGTGTTTTTCAGGGTCATTCTCAGTGTTTCTCCCAGCCTTGCCATTGGGTGTTCTGTCTTGGCTCTTAGTTTGTTAAAATATTGAGTCTTTGTGCTTTGTCTTCAGTGTCTGAGCTTTGTTCTTTAGTTCTTTGCCTGGATGTTCCCGGTGATCTTCTGTTTATTTTCTAGCAGATGGAAGCGTCCCTGGTTTATTTGATCTTTGGAACTAGACTGCTTTGTGTCTGAAGAACTGGTGCAGGAACCTGGTGTCCCTCTATTGGAGTGTGGACATCTCTCAGGGGAAACAGCTTCTTTCATTGCCTTTGTTTCATGGGTGTTAGGGATCGGCTGCATATCGTGCACTGTGTTGCTGCATCAGCCGAGCGACAGAAACCGTTTGGCCAATGCTGATGTGACTCAATTTGTCAGGAAACGTCAGGCAGAAAACTGTCAGGTTGGGGAAGTGTGGCTCAAGTGATGGCTGAAAATACCCCTGTTAAGTGGCTTTAAGAACACCCCCCCCTTGTTGGAGCTGTAGGATTCACACTGCTGACTCTTTGCATCCGTTTGCTCTTAGGATGTCCACTGTGGCATTTATATAAGTAAATAAACACAAACACAAATAGAATCAGGGTTTGAATAGGCTGATCCCTTCTTGCTCTGAAATGGGTTTGCTTTCCTACAGGTCTCCTTATGGCACCAGGCTACTGGTGGTGTATAGTCATTGTAAAAGGGGCGGTCTGCAGCACCAAAGGCCTTTCCCCAGTTTGGGTTTCCCACTGCTGTGAGGTTTTCTCCTCATGGCACTGTCTTTTGCACTGAAGTGAAAAGATTTTCCTATTCCTGGTTGGTAAATCACCAGATACCCCAGTTTTTCTGTTGTCCTTATTGTAGGAAGAGGCATTCCAGTGTGCAATGAAACTTGATGTGGAAAACCCCATAGTGTTATTTATGTATTACTTAAGCAGGACTGTTATCACCCTGCTTTGCAAATAGCTTCCCTAGCCACTGGAGCAAGCTATATATATTATTCCTCAAAAGGTCAGTGTAGGGAGTACAGAACGGCTTCAGTCAAGGCTTCTATGTCCAAACTGAGCTGAGCCACTTTCTCTGCAGCCCTGCTTTTGTCTTTCATTTTCGGAGGCACCTTCGCAGTGCTACCGGAGTTTAAAAGCCATGCAGTGAGTGAGGCAATTTATAAACCCTTTTGCTACCAGAGCATTTTACCTTGAAGCAATTATAACCACAGGTTAATTATTACGAGAGTAGCAAGGAATGTTCTCTAAACTGCAGGACATGTTGACGCTTTCCAGGCAGTGCCCTTCATCACCTTTGCTCAGGATCTTTGTTGCAAAAACCACTCTTGCTTTGTTTTCCTTCACTTATTTTACCATGTTATGGTGTAAGGGCTGTTTAGGACTTTGAAGGCTGGTAGCAGTCTGCCTGTGTCGCATTCAGAAGCCTTAACTTGTTCCCATTTAGTCCTCTTTCTCCCTGGCAGGTCGCTCTGTACCTGCACAGTCACTTTGACTCAGCACAGCTTTGTTCAGACCTTCCATTGCCCTCCCCTTTGGGCTTGCATCATTCATGAGCCCACACAAAAAGGATAAGGAAAGGTGATATGCCAGAAACTGGGATGGGAGCCTTTCGTTTTCTTCTTCATTTGGCTGGGTCAGTTTAGCTAAGGCAGCATCCAGCTGGTGGCATGGGCTTGTGGTGCTGGCACAAGGGGGAGAGGGACTGAGCAGGCAGTTTTGGGGGAGAAGGTGGTGACTTCTTCAGTAGTGATGACTGCTCCTTTTAGCAGCAGCATGGATTTGGTCCAGTTTATGCTGTAGCTCCTCAGTCATTTTAAACTCCACTTAAACAAATAGAAGAGCAGCATGCCTCTTCTCCCTTTCACCCAACTTCTGTTGTTGTTCCCTTCTGTGGTCTCCTTTGAAAGGCTGCATTTTGGGTTTCCTGGATTCTTAGGTTTCAAAGTAGTGGCTGTTTGACTTCTGCAAAGGAGCTTCACTGGGTAATTCCAGCATCAGGCATGAGCTCTACTGGTGCCGAGCACATCTTCTGAAGTCACCTAACAGTGGTTTTAATGAGTATAGGATGTTCCCAGCCCTTTTTCATCCTTGGTTTTAAGAACTTACGCTTTATTTAGCTGATAGTTCAGGTGTTAGTTTCTCTTCAGTTGATCTTGCCTTTGTCTTCTGTCTTATGGAGCCCTTTGGTATTGAATCTTCTCTTTGTGTAGAATTGAAGTTAAGTTAATGATTCCTCATTATAGGAATCTCATGTTGCAGAATAAATACGAGTCAGGGAGGAGTTTTTTAACCAAACACACTTTCAATTCATTTCTGAACCCTTCCCAGCTGCCTGATGCCATTTTATTAGATCTGGGGAGGACGGAGCTGTGGACAGTGGAGCAAAGGTGGTACCAGGGCTATGTAAAGAAGTTGATGATCTCTTCCTGAACCCAGGCACTGCTTCCATTCATTTGCTTGGGCTCTGATGTATGAACAGAGCCCCTCATCTTCCATGATCTGAAAGGTGGTTTTGCAGTAGGTGACTTTATTTTGCTTTAAGATTACTGCTGTCAAAAGAAACCAGTTTTACTGTCCAAGGACAGCTATAAATGAGTTCCCGCTGTTAGCTATTAGTCACTGTTTCTGTGAACTTTCTCAGCTGTTTTATATTCTTTTAGGTCATTGACGGAAGTAGTGAAACCACCTAAAACACATTCCTCTGTAGCCTGTGTGGGTTCATGAAGCTGCTTCAGCCCTTCCTCGCTTGGACACACTGAAAACACATTTCCATGCTGACTCCAAAAGCTGGGAAGAAGCAATTTGCATTTAATCAGGTGGTTTGTGTGTCTCTCCTTGCATGGCTGAGCAGTTTTATTTTGCCTTTCAAGCTGGCTCAATGGCTTCATTTGTTTGGATGAGGATTGAGAAGATGAATTTTTTAGGACATTCTTTCCTCTTTGTGGAAGTGAATTTTGTCCCTCTGATTGCCACAAGGTTCTTATTGAACAGCTCAGAATAGAGGGAGACCCTCAAGGTTTTCCTGTGTATCTCATATCTGAGGTTTGGTGTAGTGGAAAGAAAAGCTATCTAAAGGAAATTATCTTACTGGAATCTTATCTAGATCTCCTCTGACAACTTTGGACAAACTTTCCTGTTACATGCTAAGAGTCTGGGTGGTGATTGTTGCTGCTCTCCCATCTTCTTTATACTCCCTTTTGCTGCTTCACTGCTTATGTACTTTCCAAGGGAGGGAGCAGTGACAGGTCACAGTGGTGATGCTCAGGGTTGGGTGCCACATTTCAAGTGTGCCTGCTGTCAGCAATGCCACCATGTGTGGATCTGCTGTTTGTGCCATAGGTGCATGTCCTGCTCCTGGGAAGCTGTTCAGGAAGCCTCTTGGTTGGTGGAAAGGTGAAGTTGCCCAGTGGATGGGGGTGCTGGGTTTTCACAGCCTTCTGGAAGCACCAGCCAATGTTTAGAGCATCCATAGCAAGATGAGAGGTTGCATTGAACACCACGTGCTGTTGTCCTCTGCTCTCCTATGCTCTGGAGCATGTTCTATATGAGAATTAGCTGCAGCCTCATAATTATCCCTTGTGCATATTGATCTGCTGCTGAAACAGAATTATAGTTTGGCCAGATGAGATTCCTTAATGAGAGGATCCACTGCAAACCTGGAGCAAAAGCTGTAGGGAGAACTTGAGGGAACACGTTGATCTGATCTTAAACTTAATTATATGTCCCTGTAGTTTATGTAAGGCAGACAAAACCCACCCTGGACTATTACTCCCTGGTGCCTGTGCAGTGGATAACATGAGCAGTGTTTTTGTATGAGCAAAGTGTGTATTTGCAAGATGCTGTAGAGCTGTATCATTAGAAATGGGAAATAGGCTATGCGTATTTCAAACTGATGGGAGGATTGTTTTTGACCCAGTACTCCAGTATGGAATAGTATTCTGTAGGCTCATTGTTGTGGTTTAAGTAGCACCAGCTACTAAGAAGGAGAAAAATGACTGCTACTGCTGAACTCGGGACACTCATAGACCACCATCAAGTCCATCCTCTCTGTTGCACTTGTGTTTTTCTCTACTTCTATTCCTGGGTTGGAATTTAGCTGCTTTTCCCTCCTGCTGCCTCCAAGTCTTTTGCATGCCCTTTAAAACAAAGTCTTAGTTTCTGTTTTTCCTTCTTGCCCTTCTACAAACCACACTGGCTGTGCCAGCTCCAGAGCTGGTGTTTCACTGCGTGCTGGAGACTGAACTGTGTCATCTTGAGCAGTGCAGCTCAGTGTGCCTTTTATATTTGCATAAACTCTTTGGGGATTTGTGCTTTTTTTTTCAAGTTTGATGCTATTCAGAGGGAGTATTTATATTAAAAGGTAGGGAAAGGGTTGTAATAGGGATTAAAAATATCTGTCTTGAGTTTTAGCGTCTGAAATAAGTTCTCTTTTTTGGTGGGCAAGGTTAAAACTGAGTATTGATTTCTGCACCCAGCAGTGGTCACTTCCAAGTTCCAATTATTCCTTTGGACAAAATGGGGTTTTTGTTGCACTGTGAAATGAAACATGTGTGGCTCTCGAATGGAACAGTGAAACTGAAATGGATTCTTAAGTTTGAAAGTACCTCTAAATGTTGTCTCTGTATTTCCTCCTGAGTTTGGAGGGTTTCTACCATGCATGACAGAGCAGAGCTGCTGAGCTTGCAAATAACTGCCTTGAAATGGCTTTGAATAATCTTGCTTTTTTTTTTTTTGGCTTTTTGTACCTAATCAGAATTGATGTGACTGAAGTACAAATCTTCATAATAATCATGCATTTACTGGCAGTGATTGGAGGACCACCTTTTTGGCAATCTCTGGTAATTTTGTTCATGTTCTTGTTTTATCCTCTTGAATAATCTCTTAGGCAACTTGAAGAGCTACCTGCATGTAGCTGAAGTTGTGAGGGGAAGGATATATATTCCTCAACCATGGCAATATAGATCCTTGAGTATAGGTCACACAGCAATAACTGCATTCTGGTTTTACCAGAGTTATTAAACCAAGTTATTACTCTGTAGCTTGTGTTTGCAGATAGAAAACTATCGGATGTTGCACGAACTTAAATGTGCCTTCAGTTATGTCCAGCTTCCCTTGACAGAGCTGGCCAGCACTGGTGTGAATATCAAAGTCCTGGTACTCGGGGAGAGCACCAAATTGGATTGAGGATATGGGGAAAGCTTTTGGAGAACAGCTCAAGAGAGCGTTTGGCTTGAATGTGGCTGGTACCTTGTATCTGTATGGAGGAAGAAAGAGGGTGCTGAGGGCTGGCACAGGGTGCCCAGGGAAGCTGTGGCTGCCCCATCCCTGGCAGTGCTCAAGGCCAGGTTGGACACAGGGGTTTGGGGCACTCTGCTCTATGGAAGGTGTCCCTGCCTGGGGCAGGGGTTGGACCTGGAAGAGCTTTAAGGTCCCTTCCAACCCGATGCACTCCATAACTCCAGTTAAGTAAGCTGATACTGGGCTGGCTGCATGTAGATCCTGTGGGTGTTACATAGGCTGACCAGCCCAGGTCAGCAGCAGCATATGGGGGCATATGAGTTGATTTTGCATTACAGAAGCCACATTGGGCTATCAGAATTGTCCAGAGAAAAATATATACACACAGAAATATTAAAAAAACCTGATTCTGGAAGTAACACCCAAAGCACTCATTTCGTGGAAGGTTTTTCTTCCTCAGTATTGATCCTTTTGTGTACTTGAAACACAGTTCTGAGGTGGATAAAGAAACCTTGATTTGCGGTAAAGCCAAGAGATGGTCCAAAATTACTGAAACGTGTCACCCCAAATGGATGAATTTCTAATCTGCTTCATGTAACCGGAGAAATGAACTCTCTAACATTGGGAATATCTGGGAAAAGGAGCTAACTTTGGCTATCCTGATTTTGCTATGTGTGCTTCAGGCTTAAAAAAACCCAACGCCAATTAATTGGGTAAACTGCAGAGTAAATACCATCTGAAGAGCGTGAGGATAAAACTAATGCTAAGCTCTACAATAAAGGAGGCTACGAATCAGTTTATCGGTGCCAAATGTTTCTTACTCTGCATTACAAATAGGGATTTCCCAATCCATGTGCTCAGTTTCCTTTCTCCCTTTTTAATAAAACAGGGGGAAATGGTGCCACAGCAACCTCTGGCATAATTCAATGCAAGGTGGTGTTGATGTGAGCTTAGTAATTGTTCCCTTGTGGTATCTAACAACTTAAATCGCCCTTTGAAATAGCCTATTGCACAGCCCTTTTCAGCAAGACCTTGCCATCCAGTTCTGGGTTTGGGTTGTGGCAGCATTTGGCTGTCAGCTTCCTGAAGATTAAACTGTTCTGAAGTTGATGTTGGATTATGGAGATATTTCCCATAAT
The DNA here is from genome assembly GCA_024733675.1 of Psilopsiagon aymara. NCBI lineage: Eukaryota > Metazoa > Chordata > Aves > Psittaciformes > Psittacidae > Psilopsiagon > Psilopsiagon aymara. The sequence goes on along the minus strand of JANRGW010000213.1, from coordinate 1,875 downwards.
TGGGTATTTCCCTTTGTCGTTTTGAGATTTATTTAGAGAGAAATGTTATTTACTGCTTGCAGAGCAAAATGCATCCCCCAACCCCTCCTCACCCCACTCCCTCCTCAATCCTTTCATATTTGATGGAATAGCAAATTGATGGTTTGATACTTTTGATCTGGTTCTATCTTGGGGGGCAGAGAGAGGACAATAATGGGATAAGATGTGGTTGGATACTCAAACATTCCACTTTCCTATGCTAACAGGTGAAAAGCAAAACAACCTGAACAGGCTGAAGGCAGAACTGTGTGTTTTGTCAGTTGCTTTCATGAGCTTTCCTTTTCCCTATGACCTGGTGTGTATCTGTTCTGGCTTCCTGCTTCTTGCCCAGCATAGAGTCTCTTTAAAGGGTGTTAAAATGCTCTTTGCACACCGCTGGAGCTGGGTGATGTCTCTGGATGGTGAGTATGGCTGCAGCTGAGGTCCTCCTTTGGAAACTGTGAGTAAAGTGAGCCAGTGTAGGTGCAAATTGTTTGATGCATTGGTTACACAGAGGGGTTTTTCTGTTTGAAGCCAAAAACGTGCTGCAATTACTCAAGCTTGTTCCAGAACAGAAGCTTTAAAAGCACGAACACTTCATGGCTATTAAGTGAGCTTGAGTTTGGCCCTGGTTTTGTTGTTCCTCTTGTATATATTCATGCTTCAGTCACATCTGCATCTCCAAACTGCAGCTGAGAGCAGCCTCGTCAGACGGACCCCCAGAACCCTCCAGCTGCTTGTGGTGTTTGGGACCCTGAGCAGTCCAAGAGGAGTTCTTGGAGGGAGGAGTCCGCTGTGTCTCCTTATGGATGTGGAGTCTCTTACGTGCTCTTGACTGCTCTTTCATGAGCGCTTAATTGTGCTCTTTTCCTCACTGTTTCCTAATGATATGTATTTTCTTCAATCCCAGTTTGTGCTGCACAAAACATCTGGTCTGGAGGCCTGGCGTGAGTTTTCTGGCAAATGATTCTGGACCTGCTTTAATCCAGGCTCTGGCAAGCTCTTGTTAGTCCATTCTTTGCCTGCTGCCAGTTGTTTTTAGTGACATGCAAGCCTTGTTCCCAGATGGAATTTGGGATGCTCCCTTTACCAGCCTGTACCTGTGTTCAGAAGCTTTCTGTGCAGTGTGGCCTTTCCCTTGTAATCCACTTCAAAGGGTTTAACAGGGTGCATAATCTGCCTGCTGAAAACTTGGCTTGTGTACTCTTGTGCATTACTGATGTGGCCTTGTGAAGTTCTGCAGGCATCTGGCTGCTGATAGAACCCCTGCAGTCACCAGGAAGGGTGGAATAATTGTATGGACTGTAGTGACATATGGAATACCAGACAAGGAAGTCTTGTGGTTTGCCTTGTAGTGTCCTCTTAAGTCAGGGGCTGCAGTGCCATTTTGTAAGTGGATTTTCCCTCTCTCTGCCTACTCAGATTATGGTTATTTTTCTCTCCATGATACTTTCTTGCCTTTGCTGCTTCCAACTTTTGGCCTTGCTGCTTCCATCTTGTATGCAAAGCAATTTAGCAGATGCTGGACTTGTTAATGCCTCTCCTTTGACTTTCCTCTGCCAAACTTCTGTATGGAGCTTTGTTTCCAATTAGTTGTTTCTGCTGGATAAGTGCAGTCTAAACTCCATCACTGATGGAGCTCTCAGTGGAAACAAAAAGGAGAATGTTAATAAACCATCAGTTAGAAGAGTGTTGGTCACATCTTTCTGTGAGGAGGTGGTAGGACAAGGGGGATGGCTTTAGCCTGCCAGAGGGGAGATTGAGAGGAGCTCTTGGACACAAGCTCTTCCCTGTGAGGGTGCTGAGGCGCTGGCACAGGGTGCCCAGAGAAGCTGTGGCTGCCCCATCCCTGACAGT
>JANRGW010000208.1:1052-12515 GCA_024733675.1 Psilopsiagon aymara | reverse complement strand
GGGTGCCCAGAGAAGCTGTGGCTGCCCCATCCCTGGCAGTGTTCAAGGCCAGGTTGGATGGGGCTTGGAGCAACCTTGTCCAGTGGAAGGTGTCCCTGCCCGTGGCAGGAGGTTGGAACTGGATGAGCTTTGAGGTCCCTTCCAACACAAGCAGTCTGGGATGCCTCAGGTGTCTGAGGTCCAGCTGACAAGAAGAGCACATCCTTATGCTTCACAATCATGGCACGCGGGGAAGAAATACAAACCAGCTGATTTTCTCTCTGACCTCAGCTCCTCCAGAGCCATATTACAAACCCAGCTTTTTTCCTTGGGGATTTTTAAAGAGGAGAGGTATTAACAGGGAAGATGAGAATTATCCCTCTTTTCTTTATGGGGTGGCTATATCAGCAACCACAAGGGTAACGCCTGAAACAGGCAGCTCAGGACATAGGCTGCACAAGTTGCTTGTACCATATGAGCGAGATGACTGGGAAAGACAAACAAACAAACAAACAAGTGCTGGAGGCCAACCAGAACCATACAGCATCTGCCAGAAAAGCCTCCTGCTGAGCTACAGCCTTGTCCTGGCAAAGGGATCTCTCTCTGTCCAGACAAACACATCCCACATCAGCTCAGGAACAGCCAGAGGGCTCTCCCGGGGGTGCCCCTCATGTCACATCCTTGACACATCCTCAGCAGCACCTTTTAACTCCCTGAGGACAAGGCTATGTCGTGCAAACATACTTAGGCAGAAGGGATGCGACTGAGGAGAGGACAACCCCCTTCTGGCAACCTGGACTTTCAGAAAGAAACGGGAAGATTTTACCAGTCTTCCTGGAAAAGTTGGAATGTCTCCATCCGCCTGCAGCACAGCCAGGGGACACCGAGGGCGCAAGTGCGTGTTATCTCTGCGCCTGGCTTGTTGCGTTGATCTCCTCCATACACAGAAACAAGGCAGGCTCTGGGAGCTCCACGTATTTACTGTGTTTGAGGTGCATTTTACGAACCCGATTCCAACTGCATTGAAACTGACTAACTTGGCGGAGGGTCTGTAAAACAGGCTGCACCTCAAGTCATAGCAAGGAAGGAAGATGGTTCATGCAGTTATGCTGACAGTAAAATGCTGAACTTCACTATGATTTCAGCAGTGATGACACATTTGTGATTGTTAAGTCCAGGATCTGCAGATAAGAAGCTGTGGGTAAACTGCTGGGCTCCCTGGACTCGCTTTTCCCCTCTCCTCCCTAAGGAAGCAATCTCCCTGCAAGCCACGGTCTTTTCCCCACCCTCTCAGTGCTGCCCCAGTGACGTCCATCTCTCTCCCCACATTTAGCTTGTTAAAGGAAGGAAAACCCAACTTTTCTGAGGAAAAGAGCTTTTCATGAGAAAATGAGTTCCTGTAAATTCTGTCAATGTGGGCACCTGGGCCAAGGTGAGAGGTTCTGCAACAGGGTGCACAGGAACCAAGTACACACACGAAGGAGAGAGGGGCCAACAGGACCACACAAAGCCATGGGGAATCAAGCTTCATTGCTCACAGAACAGCTTGCGGGCTGGAAAGCATGGAAGGGCTCCTGGAGGCTCACACTGCATCACAAAAGATACTAAAGAGAGCTCCACATCACCCCTCTTCTCTTTCACTGGCTGCTTGTACTGCACAGTGCTAAAGAGGCAGCTTATTGCAACTCCGGGGTCCCCTGCACACATACAAGAAGAGGCCTTCTGCTGCCACAGCAAGCTTTGCCTTGCTTCTATTCCAAATTACTAGTGGGTTCAAATGGAATTCCAGCTCCCTCTCCTTGCGTCCACATCCTTCTCAGGGGTAAAAGTGACTTCTTTCCACACCTACCCCACTTCTGAACCCATACTCTTCATATTGAGATCACCCTACCCTTGTAAGCTGGAGCAGACAGCTTCCACCTAAATCTGGGCTGCTGTGTCAAACAAAAAGCAGCAGATATTTAGGTCCAGAAATTCCCATTGACAACCCTGACACATGCTGGCAGCCTCACCAGAATGAGCAGAGGAACCAAAACGTCTGCTGGGAGGCACCTGTGGAGGTCCCTGCTCCAAACCGCCTTGAAGCACAGCCCTCACCACCAGCGGATCAGGATGTGACTGTAGCTTTGTCTAACTGAGCCTCAAAAGCCACCAGGGAAGGAGATTCCCTGATCCCGCTGGGTAAAGTGTCCCAGTGCTGCCCCACTCCTGCAGCAGAGAGGGCTTCCCAATGTCTGATCTGAACTTTGCAAGCTGCATTGTGTAGCAACTGCCCCTTGGTTCAGTATCTGCCACTGATGGGAACCAGCTCCGTAACTGCTCTTCCAGTAGTTGTGGGATGCTGCTGGATTCCCTTCAGACTCCCCTGACCAGACCAAAAACACCTTCCTCAGGTCCTGACCATGTAGGTGGCTCCCTTACAGGACCCCTCCATGTTCTCAACCCTTCTCACCCCAGGGTCCCAGAACAGGACATGACCACACTTGTCATCGGCACAAATCCAGAGTCACATCCATAGTCCAGCACTCAGTATTCCTGGAGCTCAGAAGCAGCTTGATGCTGGGTCATCTTACAAAGGCAATTTCTATCCAGCAGGACCAAGAAAAGGTGGAGCAGTAAAACACTGTCCAGCCTAGAGAGAAAAGAGAACCTTGACCGTGTGTGATAAAGAGCAACAGCATTGTTGGGCATTGCTCCATCACCCAGTGATGAGCTGCTCGAATACAAAACGCGGGTCCAGGATGTCAGCCTCGGGACAGCAGCCTCCTAAAGAAACAACTGATTGTTCCTTGGGGAGCCTCAGGTAGCGGCTTTGTTTGGGAAGGGAGCAGGAAACTGATTTAAACCAGAAGCTTTTAAGATCGCTTCCTCTTTCAGATGAATTCTGCGCAAATAACTCTATTGAGACAGCAAGGAGACAGATGGCACCAGAGCAAATCAGTTTAGGCCCCACATAGGCCTGAACACAAACATCATAAAGCCTTTTCCTGGGAGACTCAACACAACAAGAACAAAAGCAGGGCTCAAAGTAGGACCCGAAACAATAGTTCCCCTCCCTGAACACAGCCCACAGCCCTCATTCCCCGTCCCTCTGTGCTTTCACAGCCTCAAGAGGTGGGTTTGCTTGGACTGAAAGAAAAATGCAAAGTAAGGCTCCTTCTCGATGCAGGGCTGGCTGAGCTCACCAAGAGAGGACAGGAAAGGCAGGACCTATCCCGATGGAAGCAGTGCTGCTCAGGAGCGCTGTGCGTGCCCACCCTTACCAGATGGTCTAGGTCCAGAATGGGTGAGTGCCTGTCTGAAGCCTTAAATCAGTTCCAGAGGTCGTGAGAGCTTCAGATACAGCCATACAATGTCTCTCACTGACCATTTACAGGCAGCTTCCTGATCAACACCTATTTGTTAGAGCTCCCTTTCAAGAGACTTAAGACTCAGACACTATGTTTAGATGGTAGATGTAAAAGTTCCTTCCTGGAGCTCAACTCTTCTCTTTGCAACTCTTCCCTTCTGCATGAAGTCATAAGGAAAAAATGAGTACGTAAACCCAAAACAATCACCAGAATAAAGGAACTTTTCCTAGAAGAGAAAATCCTGGAAAACAGGAAGGGATGTGGAGGGATGACTGTGTCAGCAGAGCTGTGAGGAGACACTGAAGGAAGCCACACGCTCTGGCACTCGCAGCACTTGCTAAACACAAGCCACATGCCAGCCAACGGGAACGTGTGACAGCTCCTCTGTCTGCTCTTTGGATTACATTCACCACCAGAAGAGTTTTCCCAAGAACCACCACATGCTTTTGGTACCATATAGAATGCTAAGGAACCAGCTGATTGAGGAAGAGCAGCAGAAGAGTAAGACCAGAACCTCCATGCACCTGCCTGACCCAGCTCCAGAGGGTGCAAAGCTGTCCAGGAGAGATGGAAGGAAGAAAGGTGAGAAACTGAAGGAACTGAGGATGCCACAACACGTGACATGCCCAGAACAGGGGCTGTAACCACAGGACCAGGCAGAAACATGTTCAGTAGTCATCTCCTGCTACCATGGGTCATCTCCTGCCCTCCTGGGCTTACTCTTCACGAGAAGGAAGAGCTGGCAGGCAGTGGGGCAAGCACACATCCTGCTCAAGCAGAAGGGCCCAAAAAGCTGCCTGCCTGCTTCATCATAAACAGCTTGAGCACCTCTGAGGACTCTCCTGGAGGATGCTGTGACCTGTTGGTCCTCTGCCCAGCAGAGGCACATTCGATCTGGCATTGCTGCTCTGCCACCCATGGTCGCTGGTGCCTCACTCTGCAGTAGTCTCACACCAATGTCACTGCTGCTGGTCCCTGCCCTGTGCAGGGCAAGTTATAATCCTAGAATGGTTTGGGTTGGAAAGGACCTTAAGATCATCCATTTCCAACCCCCTGCCATGGGCAGGGACACCACCCAAGGCTCTGTCCAACCTGGCCTTGAACAGGGCCAGGGACGGAGCATTTACCACTTCCCTGGGCAACCTGTTCCAGCGCCTCACCACCCTCACAGTAAAGAACTTCTTCCTTATATCTAACCTGAACAGCCCCTGTTTCAGTTCGAACCTCTTGTCCTGACCCTGATGAAGAGTTCTCCATTCTTGTCGAGGTGTGGCCAAGGCTCTCGCCAGGCAGCTGCAGGAGGCAGCTCAGCCCTACCTGCCCCGTCTGGCCTCTGTGAATCTCCAGCACTGACAGGTAGGGACTTGCAGTTATGCCCATACATCATAATGAAAGCCCCCAGAGGATCCGTTTACACTGACATCCAAGGTCAAGCCTGAGGTTTGACTCCACCTAGCTTCAGCCTACCTCAGAGCTTGTACCGAAACCACTCTGTCCTTCCCGATCCTCCAGGTGAGCTCTTCAAGGAATCAGCCTTGTTTCTCCTTCTGGCCTTGCCTCTAATTACAGGTGTCAGTGACAGAAGTGGGCTCTGCTCAAGACCAGGCAACCGCGGGTTTGGTGTTGGCCAACTGCTTGAGTTTGCATCTTGCAGTGAATGGTTTGATCCATCCATGGAGGTGTGGGGCTGACAGGCTGACTTCTCAGATCCTGAAGTCCAGCACAGCTGTGGCAGAACACCTCCGGAGAAAAGCTAAGGAAGGCATCAGTAGATGGCCAGCAGAGCAAGAGCTAGAAGTGCCCCTAAAGTCAAACTTCAGTGATTTCCCTGCTATGGCCTAAAGCCACATCCCTAACAAAGTTTGTGCTGTATAACCCGTATAAGCCAAGGGTGCTTTACAGAGCACCCAAAGCAAGGGCCACCTTCTGCACCTTCATCCAGCACATGTCCCTTGTAACACAAATGCACTTAGGAAGTCACCAGCCATAACCCAGCGCTCTTGCTCTCTGAATTCCTTGTTGCTCACCAAACAGTTAATCAGGGACAAGCAGCAATTCAAATGCCTGCTCTCCCACCTTTTATTGCCCCACTTTTACCCACAGAGTTTAGACTGTACAGTTGTCAATGAGCTTGCTGGCACAGGACCAGCCACCCCTGCTCTCATGCAGCCCTGGCAGACCACACACCACACTTCTGAAAGGGGCTGGAGGGAAGGAAAGCAAGAAGAGGAGCCCAGTCAGCATACCAGAACTGCCTGCATCTTCAGTTTGTGTGTCTTCTTTCAGAGCTGCCCTCTAATTACGGTTTTAGGCTGTATATCACTGGGATTTTATTTGACCCAGCAACATGCCTCTAGTTGATCTAGTCCTACCACTTAGCTCAAGAAGTCCCTGCCTGAGCGTGTGTGCAAGCCTGGTGTTTGCTTTGCTTTTAACTGCGAGGATACAGAAGCTAGGGCTGTGCTAAGAAACTTATACTGGAGTTTGGAGAACATCAAGCAGTCCCCAAAAGGCAATAAAATGGCTTCTTCCCCCCTAACCCCCAAACTAGCCATTTCAGAGCCCAGTTAAATTGGATCCTGACTTCATCAAGTAAATGAACCTCTTCCTAATAGGCTCCAAACACTATTCTGAGAGGATAGTGCTGCCCCTTCTCCAGAGCTTAGAAAATCACAACAAAGCCCCAAAACACAATAATGCATTTTTAGTTCTCTACGAAAAGCACTATTATTTTATATGAACTAGCTTTATTCTTTTCTCTTTGAAGTCACCCTGCACAGCACAAATAAGAACCTGCATGAAGTTCCTGACCTCCCATGATTCCATTGCTCTTCCCAGGGCTTTTTTGCTCATGCATCTGGTCACATCAGCAGACTACAATGCTCTGTTCCTATTGACACAGGCATCATGATGGGAACGGTAAACTGTTTCTTAGTGATTTTGGATACACAGTACCTTCACTTCAGCCCTCTGAAGGTCCCTTCCATCCCTGCCCCACAGCTGCTGGAGGTGAATTAAACACATCTATCCCACTAGGAAAAGACACAAAGAAAAAGGACTGCCCAGGCAGAGGAATGATGTCCTCCCCTGCAAGTCATGAGTCTTGGGAACCCATCAAGCCTTTGGGAACAGGAGAGCCAGGCAGGTAAAATTCACTGGCCTCATCCAGAGAGAATATATCTACCCACTGATTGCAATGTCTTTGAATGCTTTTGTTTCTACCCCATTTTGAACACCCACAAGTAACCCAAACAGTACCTACGGGGATTGACTTCCCAGCTTCACACTGGTCTCCCAGTTGAACTGGAGGCAGTGGAGCAGGTTTCTAGTCAGAAGCAGCCCCTTGCTCTGTGGCTGACTGGGTTCAACTGCACACTGCCTGTACCAGAAAGCTGTGAAAAAGCACCTTGTAGAGGTCACATTTCTCTGTGCTGAAATTCCACAGCTATTTCTTAGTCCAAGTATTCCAAAACATTAAGCTCCTCTTCAGCTGTGCTAAGCTTCTCCAGAACGAAGGACAAACACATATAGACAGGAAGTGAATGACAGCACTCTCAAATCTGCTCACTAAGCTTCCTATCAGTTCCTTCCAGCATCACCCTAAATGACGGTGCCTTACCAAAATGGATGTAAGACGCTTCTGCAGTGGATTAAGGAACTCAGCCACAGACACAAATCACTGAGCAGTATGCCAAGTAAATAAGCTGTGCAGGACTGCAAAGCTAAATCCACTCTAAACTTAGAGTAGTTGAAAGACCTCCTCCATAGTACACGATAGACCAAGCCCTCAGAAGGGTCCTTTTCCATACCATCAGAAGGAGTCTGGGTTATAAAGTGTCACCACCTTGGAGAAACAATCTGCCAAGCGTGTGGCATGGTTAAGACTAGATCCCCAAATACCTGTTACTGTGGTCGTGCCCCAGGTTGTCCATGGATACCTCCAGGAAACACATCCGTGCGGTTTGAGGTATCTCTTGCAACAGGGTCAATCCCAGTATTTACATAAAACACAAAACTGGGTGTTGGGACTCTCAAGTAAAGGGCATTGGTCTCTACCTCTAAAACATCATAGGATCATAGAATCAGCCCGGTTGGAAAAGACCCTTAAGAACATCAAGTCCAACCGTTCCCCAGCACTGCCAAGGCCACCACTAACCCATGTCACTGAGGGCCTCATCGAGCACTTCCAGGGACGGTGACTCCATTACTTCCCTTTTCGATTTAGAAAAGATCGGTGTTTATCAAAACTGACCACAAAACAGATTCTGTCATTGCTAAAGAGGATCTCACAAGCACCCTCGTGAGAGCACAGGGTGGGTTTCTTCCCCCACCTCCACACAGGTTATTAGCAGCGTGAATGCAAGCCCATGAGAGGCTGTGAGAGCAGGCCAGAGTACACCACAAAACACAAGGAGCAAAGTTCAGAGCCTGCTTATGTACATGTTCATCTGATAACAGCAAAACCTGTGTCCTGTCAACAAACCCAGAGCGTCACTGCCAGAGGGACAGGCTGGGAGGTACCCGGGCCACGCACTGCAGGTCAGAAGGAGTATGTTCTGAAAGGCACACACTGGAAGCTTCCAGCCTTAGCCAGGACTGCGCTCGAGGGGTTCAGCTCCTCTCTGAAGCACTGCAATGAGATCGCCTCTAAGTCGTTTAGGAACTAATAAAAGTATCTTGCAGAGGAGGAGCAGTGATACACGCACATCGCTGCTACAAAGATAGGATCGAGCCTGTGATGAAGTCAGACCCATAATTAGGATAACTTTCAACAACAAAAAACATTAGAGAAATCAAACACAAGAGTTTCCCTGGAAACACCACAAAACCGCTCCTTGAAGCCCCACAGGCAGATCAGGGAGGGGTTTCTATCCAACTGAAGAAAACCTCTGTGCTTGCTTCAGAAACCTATTCAACCTATTCTCACCTCCCTGAAATAACCTCCACAAGCACAGCATGAGCAGGTGACAGCCTCTAAACTCACAAGGCACAGGACCCTGCCACAGGCACTGACAACAGACCACAAGCTGAAGCAGTGAAGCAGTGATAAATGGGTTCAGATGTATCTCCACTACAGCCCGACAGGCTGAAGGGAAAGAATGGCAAGGCAATAAAAGCAGCACACGGGGTTTTGCTGGGGGAAGTCCCCCAGTGCACAACACTCATCCATCACTCACTGCTGGCCTCACTACTTGCTCAGCACAGACCTCCCCGTTTGACCCATTTGAGTATCACCATAAGTACCTCTGAAGTGGCAGAAGGCAGAGCCCATCCTCTCAGTCAAAAGGGAACCTGAGCCTTCACAGGCGGCAAAACCAGGCTTGGGGCTCTTCTGTGAATGGACATAAGACCCTTTTGAATGCCACTCATTAGTGCTGGGGCTGGCAGGAGCTGTTCTATGCCCCAGCTGATGAACACCAGCACTGCTGCCAAGTCTGCGGATGAATAAAAAAGGATAGGAAAAGCCTTATGGCTTTTGAAAGAAGCAACAAAAACTCAGTGCTCAAGGCAGCAAACATCGTTTGCAGTAACACAGAGAGTTATGCCCAAGAGCAGCTCAGTGGTGGTATTCAACCCAGTTTTGCTCTTCAGCATCTGCTTTTAACAGCAGAGAAATCGATGGCACTAAAGGCAACTACAATCAAACTGAAGGGGAATGCTGCAAACTGCTCCAAACAGCTCTCCTCATTCACTCAGTTTATCACCAACAGTGCTCAGCTCTTCCAGCTCCAGGCATGCTTCCCTCCACCTCAGCTCTCCAAGTGGGAATGATGTTCGTCAGAGGCAAGGCAGGAGACCGATTACAGTACACATTTCATCGGTGAAGGGACCCCAGGGAAAGGAGAGGAGAAGAGGGGAAATATAGCTCTTGGCTCTGCCACCTAAACAGCTTGTGTTTGTTAGTGTGGAAGTAAGTATGACAGCAAACTGATCCCTATGGAGCAATTCACCCATTAACCTCACATCCGCCGCAGTTCACACCCACCACCATTAATATGCACCATTAATATTTATAAGGGTGATGTGTCTGACAGGAACTTGTGCCTCCAACAACAACAGATGTTACACCGCTTATGAAAGAAACTACTCAAGCATCCCCAATGGACCTTGTCCATGCTCATCATGTCTTTATCCCGTGCTCTGATTATATTATCCATGGAGAAACTCGGTTAACTACTAAGTCGGGCTCAAGAACACGGATGGCAGCACACTTGCCTGGAGAGGCCTTAAAGCTTCTCAGAGTCATATTATGTCTTTGGGGATGATCTTCTAATAGCTGGAGACCTTTCAAATGCACCCGATAGCTCTACCAGAAGCATGTAAGGCTTTACTTGGCCAACTGCCCCATCTCATAAGGATTTGCCACTTACCTGGGCCTCCAAAGCACATGCAAGCAGCGGAGGCTGCAGGACGTTGCATTTGCCACTGTCAGCACAGCCGCGTTACTGAGCATACACGATCAATACAGAATTAAACCTTGTCATTATACGCTGCATCACACTGCTCCGTGCATGGACCTGCAGGCACCAATGCAGCAAGGTTCCAATCCTGTTATCTCTGCTAAAACTAAGCTGCTCCTTGGCTAAATTGTAATCTGCACCATGTGCAGGAGCACCAGCCTCTGGCAGGACAGAGCTTCCTGCTCTAGCAAGGGTTAAACTCCCACCCTCCATTGAGGAGAAAGCAGTGCCCATACACCTCCCCATCAGCAGACAGTGAGATGGGTTAAACTGGAAAGAATGATACAGATAAGTCAATGGGTTTGCCAAAATCTCCTTCAGGAAGCACCATGCATGGGCAAGCACTGAGGTATTAGACAAGCTATCTAAGGAGCATTTCCTTTTTCGAGACCACAGTTGACATTCCCATTAAAATGCATGAGGTTACCATCACTCGCTTCACCTGACGAGGCGGAACTCATTTAGAGTAGCACCAAAACGTCAGGTTATCCCTGTGGGCTAGAGCAGACAGCCCTCATTGACTCCCTCCTCCAGAAGAGCAGCTCTAGTAATGCCCTCCTATTTACAGCACATCCATTTTTCATGCCCAGCACAAATCACTCCAGCATTTGTCAACGCACTTTACCTGCAGCTTTCCAAAGGAAACACAGAAAGAGACACTGCAGAGTCCTGACACATCTGACCCATGCCTGAGGTGAATTCAGGAGCTTCTTTCCTAGATTAACACTGCAGAAGCTCCAACCTAAGTTAGACCTGAAACGCAACCAACACAACTGCAGTAAAGTGGCCTGACAGGTTTGGGGACTGCATCTGTAGCCACAGCGGTGCAATGTTTCTGCTGTAAATCAGCAGCTCACACCAGTGTAAATCACGCTGTTTGAGCATCCCTGATTACACATGCTAGGAAAGGCTGAGGTTTCTCGGCAGAGAGCAAGCTCCCACCTCTTGAAGTTCATCTTTTACTCTGTGGTCACATACATCCAGCGTGTAACTGTACACTTTATAAACACACATGTGCTTGTACACACTGCTGACCTTTTGTGCCTAGTTTTGGTTAGGAACAAAGCTGGCTCCTTCAGAATCTTGACACCCATTACTTTGCTGTCGATTGCACCCATACGATTGTCTTCCTTCTTCCCATTAGACTAACTATGAAGAAACTGCACACAAAATGCAATCACAGGTGTGTCTACTTGCTTAAAGACACAACTGTTATGTACCTGGCTTGGCTTAAACAGCATTTCTGCTTAGTCAGTGTTAATGGTATTAATGAAAAGGAAAAGCCAGTTTCCACATTGCATTACACAGAGTGCTGGGTGCATCAGAAGCGGAAGGGCAGATTTAGTCATCCAGCCCCAGGTACATCCCATTCTGCTCCTGCCTGGTGGAGAAAACATGTCACTTACAGAGCAAACTCTGTCAAAAGCCAAGAATTGGTGCTTGAAAATAAAGGGAAGAAACACAACCGAAGCACCTTTCTGAAAGTAAAATCTCCCGTCCACGGAGATCCAAGAAGCAGAGTGGCCTGAGCTGAGGTCTCCAGCCAAGATATCCCATGTGCTGGCTTTACTATAGAATGCTTTAAAGGACCTCAAAGCTCATCCAGTTCCAGCCCCTGCCATGGGCAGGGACACCTTCCACCAGACCAGGTTGCTCCAAGTCCTGTCCAACCT
>JANRGW010000207.1:0-25547 GCA_024733675.1 Psilopsiagon aymara | reverse complement strand
CCTACACAAATTATGCTCTGGCTTCATGGTCCAAGGTATGCGTTGTATGTTCTGTCTCTTCCTGCTGCTGTTGTGAGGCAGCGGTGTCCCTTGGCTTAAAGTTGCGAGCGGGGCGGGGGAAGTGTGTTTGAAACCACCGTGGAGGAGAAAGTCCGCGGTAGAGCGGCGCGGAGGACGCGCTCGGAAGTTGTGCGCGGGATACGGCGCGGAGTGAGCGGATATTCGCCGGTTTGGGGTGGGTTTTTTGTCTCCCGTCCGTAACGGGTCCGCAGGAGGTGCTGGGGAACATCGGGGTTACCCCGCGCCGTGCCCGGCCCCGGCGGGAGCTGCTGGAGAGCGGGGAAGCGCAAAGAGACTAAAACATAAATACAGTGCCACAGAAAGACGTTTGGGGACGTCCCCAAGGGGGAAAGGGTTGAAAAGAGAGAGTTTTACACGAGGGGGGACGGAGAGGAATGTCCTGACAGCAAGTTCAAAGAGCAGAGTGAAATAACAGAGTTAATGCATGAACAGGGGGAAGGTGCTGGGTAATAGAGGGTAACTGCATGTTAAAAGTGTTGATCAGCGCTGCGGGTGCGGATCAGGATGGGACAGTCTCAGTGATGCTCGGTGATGAGTGCAGTTCTGTTGGTGCTCGGTGCCACAAGGAGTTGGATTTGGGTTTTAATACGAAAACATGGACAGTAATTGAGCCAGTTCTCTCCCAGATAAGTTTAAACCAGAAACAAAACTGCACGCGCTTTGGGCTGTGATTGGAATTAAGGCATAAAGAGCTCTGATCTTCTGTGCCACGTTGTGTCAGAGCTCTTTGGTTCAGCTGTCACCGGATCGTACAGCACAAGGAAAGGGATGTTGGATGCTGCACACATCCTAGCACGCAGCAATTAACAAGAGCCTGATGTCTTGTTAGTGTTGGTGGTTTGCTTCCCTGCTCTTCTTGTCCCATCTATTTAGATCGTCTGTTTCCAAGGGTCTGTTCCTCGGTGAGCGTTCTGCTTGGCCATGTAAGATACGTAATAATTAGGAGGAGTCCCCAGGGTAAGGTGCTGGATTGTAGTCTTAGAAAGTAATTACAGATGCAGTTAAAGCAGAGAACACTTCTGGCTTCTGCACTCTGCTTTGGGCCTAAAATTGATTGCACCTTCATTGTGAATAATCCCATTAAGGCTGGATATGTGAGAAATAGATTGTAATTCACTGTGAGGACAGAGGTGGAAAGGGAGCTGGGGTTGGAGCTGCTGGCTACAGCCGCCAGGCACAGCGTGCGGGGCCAGCTCCCGTTTATATCCATTTATCCTGCTTTTGTGGGGTTATTGTCGTTGGAAGGACATTGCAGGAGGATGAGTGGTGCCAGACAGATGTGCTCTGCAGACAGCTCCTGACCCACTGACTTCTTGTGCCCAAGGGTCAGTTTTCTTTGCCTCAGCGGTGCTGTTTGTCTGCACATTTTACCACCAGTTCCTTATTGTCTTGTATTAAGGCAGTAGCAGGAGCACAGGTCTTTAGACTGATTATGCAAAGTAGAATTCATTTAAATACAACATCTGTAATTTTACTTTTTAATGGTTGGCTTGAAACTGTGTTGTTTTGTCTGCAGGAGACGAGCTGGCTCTCCCTTATCTTGCTTCTCTCTTCATGGAAAGCTTTTAGTCTAAACACTTCCAGGTATTTTTTAGTCTAAACCCTATGTATAATATATATATATATATATACACACACACTCTTCTAGGTATACATACGTTCCATTGGGGGGGGGAATATGAATTGGAGGGTACAGCCCCTGTCTAACCTCCTTGTCCTCGTCCATATGAACGCTGGTATTTGTTGAGAGGTGAGAAGTGCCCCAGGCTGCAAGCCTGATGCTGAGAGCAGGGTAAAGCTTCTCCCAGGATGATGCTGGAGATGTGGATGAAGGTGTGAGTATCATCTCTTCAGCCTTCCTGTGCCTCGCCTCTACACAGGTTTTGGTGGCCTAAGTTCCATTATCACAACTGCACAGTTTGAGTATCAGAAAACATAATTAAACTGGGACAAAACCAGTCTGAGCCCCAGCAGCAGCGACTCTGGACCTTTGTAGTCTTTATGTGGAATAATAAGGTGGTTCTTCAGTTGCAGTGTCAGATCGTCTTCCCCAGACACACGCTGTCCCCTGTCTCTCATAGTTTGTAATGTTGAATCCATTTCAGCCTTCTCTCAAGCACTCATTGTCTGGAGGTAGAGGAGAGGGAAGAAGGTTGCACCATGGGTTGAAAAACAGGATCAGATGCTGGGGGTAAAAAGGACCAAATGTTTACTGTTAATGAAGGCTGAAAGCTCTGACTCGTGGGATCCATTGGTGTCGAAGCAAGCAGAGATCTGACCAAGCCCTCTCTGTCCTCATTAGTAGCACTAACAGCTCTGCCGGTGAAGTTTGCGTGCAGATGTGCTCTGCTCAATTTGGCAGATTAGTTCCAGAAGGTGGTTCAACTTATTGGTAAAATACCTCCAAGGAATGGATGTTTTGTTATTAGATTTAGTGTCATTTGGCTCATCTCCTGTTTTGTTTTTTCATTTCTGATTGAATTCAGCTAAATGATGGGATAAAAGCGTGGTAGATCTGAGCAAACAGAGATAGAAGCTATATTCATGAACCACGCAGGATTTGTTTTGATAACCTTATTTATGCTGTAGCTTTTAAACCAAACAAAACACTGGATTCAGGCAAAAGCCATGAGCAGGAGCAGCAGCAGAGTTTGTTCTGGCTGGGTGTGAAGCAGATCAAAGCCTCCTCACGTGTTGCTGCTGTTCAGTAGAAGGGCAGTGCAGAGCTCAGGCCCTGCTGGCACATCAGATGATCCAAGGCACAGTGTCTTTGAGGTGGTCTTGATGGAGATAGGAGTTCTGGGAGGCCTGCAGGCAGGTTCTGTGTCTTTCAACCTGCATCAGAATGGCTTTTCAAATAGTGTGTGCTGGCTCATCTTGCATTCTTGCTGCTCCATGTCCCTGTGTGACCCTTTCTTTACTCTTTCCACATAGTTTGTTGGGTTGCTGTTTGGTTTTTACTGCCTCTGATGGTACTTTATGGTGTCCCCAGGAGCTGGAACATGAATTCTGATGATGCTGGAGCAGGGAGAAAATAGCTGCAGGGAGCTTACAGGGTGAGCTACAGTAGCTTCAGCCTTCACTTCCTTTGTGGATAAGCACATGTGCCCTTCTCGTTGCTCTGAGGAGATGCTTCCTTCCCCGTGTTGTGTTCGGGTGATGTCCTTATGGATAGAGAGGGATGGCAGTGTGGTGCAGGACCCAGGAGCAAGAGCTCCATCCTGTCTACTCCTGGGTACACAGCCTGGGCTCATTTCCCTGTTGGTGCTGGAGCTGCATCCACTTTGGGAGTGGAATATGTGTAAGTTTGGTATAATGCAGCTTTTCAGATGAGAGAGCATAGGACCGGGTGGCTTATGTTGGTTTTGGGGGTGAAGCTCTGTAGCACACACAAAGGAAATGAGAAACCACTGAGTGCATACGTCGTGCATTGTTGGATCACTAACAGCAGCATTGCTCACAAAGGTGGCGCGTTTTCTTTCCCCGCTCACCTTTCCTGGCTGTGATAACAATCCAGCTGTACTTGCTGGAACTCCGGATGGGAAATGGCTGACGTCCATGTGCAACTTGGGCTTTTTTTTATTACCTGAAAACTGACTTCTCCAGGTGGTTGTTTCATTACTTCCTTCACTAAACCCTTCCCTTCTCACGTTCCCATGATCTTCTAGGAAGATTCGCTTCTGACCTGATCTTTTCTGCAGCAGGGTCAGCAATATTTTGGCGATTTCTCTTTGTATTTAACACAAAGAAGCATGTGATGCTTAATTGAAAGAACTTGGGATGGGTTTATATGACCATCTGTGCCAGATTTTCTTCTAATTCCTTCATTCTGTTGTAATGCTAAATCTGCAAATAACAATTCCACTGCAACACTCTCCCAAGCTATTTAGAAAACAAATACCAGAAGAAAAATGTGGTTTGCAGTTTGTGTTGCGCATGATGGGTGCAGAACTGGGGCGCTCAGCCTGGCTCTGCCTCTTGACTTTGGCATCAGATGGATCTGCAAGCCAAGCCTATGCTTACCGCAGTTTTTAAGCTTGCTTCATCGATTCAGTGCACTTTTATTCTCTCTTGCTCTACTTTATAGCTTAAGACCAGTCCTCTTGATGCCAGCTGTTGGGGGTTTAGATAATCAACCCAGATCATTCCCCAGAAAATGGTGAGTATTCAGAAAGGTCCATCCTAATAAAGTGTCATCAGAACAGAAGTGAGTAAAACAAGCAGTGCAGAGGTTTGACATCCCTCCTCTTGGTTGTTTTCATCAACTATTTCCACTTTAAGAGCATGTCTTATTGCAAAATTAGCCCTTTGTGCCTTAAACGTATCAGTGGTGTGAGTGAACTTTTAGTTTCCCATTAGATTCACTTCCCCTCCCCAGGACTGCAGTGGTTATGCTGTCAGGAAATGAATGTGCTTCTCTCCCTTGCTTTCCATCAATGAACAGAAAGTGTTAACTCTGTGGACATGGAGGTTGGTTTTGTACCTTCTTTTGGGCTAAGTCAGGATGCTCTCAGTGCATTGCAGAAAGGGCACTTACACAGGGTGGCTGCTTTTCTTTAGCTGTGTGTCTGTGTGTATGTTTGACACAACTGTGTCAAGAAACCAAGAGATGGCAGCTTACAAACTATGATGCTGGTTTGGGCTTCGCACTCAGATCAGCTGCTGGGTTTAGAGTAAACTCAATGCTGCTGCCTGATCTCATAAATGGATTTAAGTTGTCACAGTGCTTGTTTATTTGTCACCCAGCTCAGCACTACCTAAGGATAACCCATACATGAACTCAGAGTAACCTGGGAAGGGCAGTCTTGTACAAATGAGCATGGAAAACTCCCCAAACCCAGAGGGATTTGTCATAGTGGTCCCATGGCAGACCTGAGACAAAAAGCATTTCCTTCTCATGCTGCAAGCCCAAGGCATCCATCTCCTTTCCTAGACCATTTTCTCCCTCTGGTCTTTCAGAGCAGTATTTTCCTTGGTATGTAGTTACAATTTCTCTCTTTTCACAAGAAACAAAAAATTAGAAGGAAGCAAAATGGATGGAGCATGGGATTCCTCAGTTCTGAATTGTATCTTTTTCTTTTCCTCACTGACACAGTTGGTGAAGGCACTTCCATCTTCTTCATGCTGTTAAATGCTTGCTGGTGGCTACTAACACTTTCTCTTGAGGCAATGCTGCAGTTCCCTTGCAGGGTCTGAAGGTTCATTTCAGTCCCTGACTGATGAGGTTCCTGGAAGTAAAGCTGTTTGGTTGGGTTTTGGTAATGGTTATTAGTTCAGCCTAGCAAAATACTGCTTGCCTGAGGCCAGTAGTAGGTTTTGATGGGCGAGTCAAATGTCATCAGTCACCACCATAGCAAAGGAGAAGCAAATGACTTTAGTGTCTGAAGTGGTGAATGTGCAGAGCAGGTCCTGAGAGCAGATCCTTTGTGCCCTGCAACAAGTCATGAAATACTCTGTTTGTGTCTGTTTAAATTGCTGTGTGGTTCTCACCAAGGCCAGACTGGCAGAGGTGTTAGTCACTGCTGCCAAGTCCTGCCAGAACGTGGGCATGCAGCAGGCTCTGGACACCAGCTCACTGTGAGTGCTCATAGATTACACTGAAGTGACCAGCTTTGCTCCATTTCCCACTTTGTTTCAGGGAAGAAAGGTGATTTGGAAGTCGAGTATTCCCAGAACAGCACAGGATCAGATGGTTTTCCAGATGCCAGCTGCTTCTCAAATGGAATTTTGCCTCCTGGTACACGGCAGCTTAGCCAGAAGGGCTGCAAACTTTAGTGGTGTTACTTGATTTATAGCCTTCGGGTTTATTACGCTGTTGTGCTTCTCACATATACCCTTCTATAAAGACACTGAAATCCTTATGTTCTTGGAAATGAACCTGAAATGGGATTTCTAGTGAAATGTTTCCTTCCCATTAGGTCTGGTGGTGTGTAGAGAGCTACAGCAAGCCTCCATCCACCCATTTAGCCTTCACTCTATCTGTTTGTAAGAGCTTGCACCTTCTTGCTTGCTTGCTTTTTGTCTCCTAACTAAGGCAGGTTGGATGTGAAAAGCCAATGCTGGTTTTCTGCACTAGTGATGAAGCTGTTTATCAAGGCTGCTGTCTGGTTCAACAGCAGAAATGAGACCAAAACCTGAGTATTTCTGACCTCTTCTGCCTATGGGTTCCCTATCGAAGGTGCAGTCTGGGTGGGAGCATCGCCTCTGCCTGCATGGTGGTCATTGCTCATTGTGTAGGTCTGAATCTGTGACTGAATGACTCTGATGAGTTTCGCTCTATCTTCTCTTGTGTTAATGTTTCTGAGTCTTAAAATGTGAAGGATGAAAAGCAATCACAGAGTGGGACGAATGGGGAACATTCCTCCCTTGCTACAGCTCTTCTAAATGTTTCAGCTTAGTTCTGCTGTCTTTTTAATTGCACAGTTTGCTTCCTTTTATTGGGCTATCTTGATTTTAGTGTAGATTTTACTGATTCAGAGCATTATAAGGAAGGTAATTTCTTTATTATATATGGTTTTAGGGGTTTTACTGGATTTATAAAACACAGGAGTGGGAAAGGCCCATTATTGTATTGGGTCTTCTCTGGTTAGTTCAAGATTATTTTCTACATTGTGATTTTTGACAGTTTTCCTAGCCCAGCTTTAAGTCAATTCTGCAATTTAATTACTCCTGTCCAAATATCTTCCATTCCTTGTCCCAGAGGGAGCTCTGTAAATAGCCTTGGTGCTTGAGCTTCTTTAAAGCCTGAATGCAAAGAATAACATCTAAAACGTGATGGCTTTTCCTTTGCTGAAACTGGCAGCAAAACACTGGCTACAAACAAGGGTTTATAGAGGTACATCAAACACTAATGGGTGGAGGCTGCAGTTGTTCCATAGCACCCTCCATAAGGCTTGTTTAGTGGGGTCCATGGTTTGCCCCACTGCCGTGGCATGGGTCTGGTCTGTGCATGTAGCCTAGGACACAGGGTGTGGGTGTTCTGTGCCAGGGGTTCAGTTAAAGCCATTGGAAGCTGAGCTGGTGCTGCAGTGGGTGCTGCTCTGCTCCAGCTTCCACCCCCTGGACACAGCCAGGTTGCCACTGAGTACCATCATGCAGGATTGTGAGTAGTTGGGGTTTTATACTTTGGGGGAAAAGGAGGAGCTCCTCCTCCTTGTGATGCCTAAAGATACTTTGACATTGCAGTTTATAAATGTCTGCCCTGCTTTTGGCCCTGTTAAGATCCTCAAGAAGAGCTGTGGTGCTTGAGTTAGAGCTGCAGGCATGCTCAAACAGCGTTATTATGCTACATCAGCTCTGTGGTTTTGCCTTTGGCTGCATTAAGCACACACTTTCAACCTGTAGCTAGAAGGTTGAGCATATGGAAGGCAGAGCAGGTTGCTCTAAGCCCCTGTGTCCAACCTGGCCTTGAACACTGCCAGGGATGGGGCAGCCGCAGCTTCTCTGGGCACCCTGTGCCAGCGCCTCAGCACCCTCACAGGGAAGAACTTGTGCCTAATTGCTCATCTCTATCTCCCCCTCAACATCAGTGGTTTTGCTCATACTGGAAACTGAATGGAGCTGACAGCTGAAGAGGAGGTTGTGAATCTTGGTTTTATTTTCTTATTTTTTAAACAAGCAGTTATGTTCCAAGATTGTAAATATTCCGGCTACATTTAAAGAGCAGGAACGTACAGCTAATTTATGGCCAGAGTTTGGTTAATGTCTACTGCAGAAAACAGTTGAGTAATTGGCTATGGGGATCCCATGCTGCAGTAGGGCTTTTAGTCGCATCTTCTAATGGAGCCCATTACTTTATTTGGTGGGATGCAAAAGCAGTATGTGGAGCTTAAGCATTTTAAGAGCTTTATAGCATTTCTAGAGCAGAGCCTTGACATTACAGCGGCATAGAGGGACCTGGCAACAGCCGTTTGATGCTGCTGCTCTCCTCCAGGTTGTACAGACTTGTTTGTACATAGTGTGTGAGTTTGTGCATCCACCCAGGTGGTCATGTGTCTGCTAATTTAAAATCCCGGTACTCCTCATATCCAGACCAAAGCTCCTGCTGAATCCAGAGATGCCAGGATTGGCAGAAACACCATAGAAATCAAATGACTGGTTCATCTTTTTGTCCTCAAACTGCGCATCTGCTTAATGCTCTTCACTTTCGTTCCAGTTAAATAGCATGGACAAAATACAAGCTTTAACGTTTTTCCCCTATCTTTTGAAACAAATATTGCTCTAAAAACCTCTTTGTGAACTGTAAGCAACAGGCCTGCTTATTCTGTGCCTCTTTTCTTCTGTTTTGTTTTCACACCCCAGTTTTCTTTCTTGTCATTAAGTAAAGAGCCCAAAGACTAAGCAGAAAGGTGGAACGGGATTTCTTGGAGTGATTCATCAACATCCCAACAGAAGACTGTGATATGTTGAATGCCTTAGACTGGACAGATGGCATTGGTACCTTGCCTGGCAGCAACATACAAGTAAGAAACAAAGGAAAACAAGATGCAAGAGGCCACCCTGCCCTTGGCACCAAAGGATATTTGCAATATAGTCTGTGGTTGCAAATGAAAGTCATGCAGGGAAAACACTTTGCTTTAAACAACTGGGATGGCAATACCAAGGAAGTGGTGAAGTGTTAGTGCTGGTTTAGGCTGGTGATGCTCCCTCTCCCCTTCTCATTTCTTGCTCAATTGATTTCTGAAGGCAGGAAGTGTTTTAAGTAATTGTTTTCTGCTAATAGAAGTTATGGGCCTGATCTTCCTCATTCTCAGTAATGTCCACACAACATACTCAGGCATGAAATCCCATTAATTTCAGCCCAGCATGAGAAGGACATTTTCTCTGAAAGGCAAATGTTCTCAAGTTGTGGGGTTGAGTCTTTAGGCTCTTTCCATGTCAGTGATTGTGGGGTTTGCAACTTCTGACAGCTGTTTGTCTTCTCTATTCATGGTAGTGACAAATACAGCTCTTGTGTAAGTCAGGGCCAAGATCTGATGGTCACAAACGTGGTGTTCTCTGTTAGAGGAGGGTGGGTGACTGTTGACTGTTTCCCAGATTGCTTTCAACTGTTATTTCAGTTCGATTGCACTTCTGATGGCTGAAAATGAATGCATAAAATTACCCTCCAGGCTGCAAGTTCTGAATCTCAGAGGGAAGAAAGATTAATTTCAAGTGAAATAAATTGGAGCTGAAAGGACTTGAGAGCTCTGAAAAATCTGATTGTCGGTATTGCATCAGGTATTCAGAATCACTGGTTTACACTCCCATAAAACTCATGGAATAGTTTGGGTTGGAAGGGACCTGAACGCTCATCCAGTTCCAACCCCCTTTCACGGTTCCAATACCTTCCGCTCAACTGATGTGGAGCTGGCTCCACTGGCTTTCTTGGAGGTCCTTTGGGTGATCATTTTGCATTGACCTAATTTTTGCCCTGTATTTAATCAAAGTCATTATACTTCTGCTTCTGAAAACAGCTTAATAGTGTCTTGCCGCAGGTTTTCTCTTAAACAGCAGTACCATTCCTTTGCGGAAACAGCTTCCTGTGTATTGATTCCTCTTAAGAGTAGAGAATCAACAAAGCACCATGTTGTTTGTTAGACTGAAAGACACCAGATAACATTGCATTTTATACTAGGTATGTAAGAGCACTGAGTAGCGCAGGTAGAAAGGTTTAGCTGAAACCTGGTAACTGCCTGTCCAGGAAACTGCTTCATTCTTAAGATGTCAAACACTTCTTTTTCCCTGCAGAAATATCAGACCCTATTTTTGCTTTTTAATCCTTTTCCCCCTCCCTTCCTGCTGTATCCCCGTTCTTGCATGCACAAAGGTATTTTTCCTTAATTCTCTTCAAATAATTCTCAGGAAAGGTACATTATTTGTGTGGATTTCGTATTAGCAACCATGCTCTGTTGAACTCCGCTGTGTAAAGGAAGATGCAGTCCTGATAGCACAGTTACCCCTTTCCAGAACGTAGGAACGAGGGATACTGCCTTGAAGAGTCCTGGGATGACAATGTAGGTTGCCTCCATGGCTCAGCCAGTCCTCCTCATCAGATCAGCAACTGCCCATAAAGATATTTGTTGTTTTTCTAGCACAAACTTATGGTTTCTGGTGCTGGGCTCCCCCAGTTCGTGTGGCTGCAGGGACACCATCACATCATTAAAGGAGGAGGTAACAGCCTGTGTCTTGGCTGCTTCGGGCTCAATCAGAACAGGTCGTTTTATGCAGAACCTCATCTGGTAATTCAGAGTGACACTGGAACCTTCCCCACCTCCAGCTGCGAGCTCTGCTCCGTGTGAACTCTGCTGCTTAATGGCACATAATGCTCCAGAGATGCTCCCTCCACTGCCCTCCTGCTCGTGATGCTGAGCTGTCCTTATCCACTGCAGCACCCCAGGGACCTGCGCTCCTGTGCTGCTGCTCTGCTGGCGTTTGAGGAAGGTGATAGGTTTCTCCTCTAAACTGGATGGTCTCCTGCAGGAAACTTGGGCCATTTGGAATTCTGTTTTCTCTGCAACGGATTGTTTCTCTTTTTGCTGAAATAAAAATGATGCTCTGTCTCTTCAGGGCTGCAGAGGAAGAAGGGAGCTTTTTAGAAGCAAGTCCAACATCTTTGAAGCTTTAAGAAATACAGTTTTCAGGTAAAGAAAAGGGAATAGAGGGAAGAACATTGGGGATAAGGCTTTGATAGCCTGCTGGAGGCGGGAGCCTGAGCTCAGGAAGCATGCAGGAGTAGAGGAAGAACGGTGCTTCTCAATACAATGAGGAGCCTGCTTCAGAGGTGAAGCAAATGCTTTTCAACTGGGTTTGGCAGGTTTGAGCAGAGCGGATGGCTGAGGAAAGATCTCAGTCTAATCGAGTGCTGTGAATAAAAGCTTTGGAGCAGAGCTTGCTAATGCAGCCCACCTCTGACTTGTCTCTTTCAGTGTGGAGTTCAGTAGCTCTGTGTTGCAGGCAGTAGGATCAAGGAGGGAGTGACCTTTAGAGCTGTTTGCTCATCACAGAGGTGACTCTTTCATTTATTTATCTATTTCTCAGTGCTCGGTTGCGTTTGCAGATGGGGACTAATAAAAGATGCACATTGACACTATTTGACACACTTTAATCATTTTAGCTGGACAGATGAAGTGTTCCTTCATTGCCTGAGATTTCATTAACCTTAAAGGATGAGAGCCTGAAGTCTGCTGCCTATCATTTCTTTTCCATAGCTGCTCATGGTGCGAGTGTTTCACTGTGTGTGTACAGGGTTGTCTTGTTCTGCAGCTTGAGTTTACTCCCGGCCTGCAGTCGGGCAAGGAATATGCAGGGATGGGAAGCATATCTGAGCTGGAGCAGCGCCTCCACGGAAGGCAGCTTATGGAGGGTTTCTTAAGGATCTAAACTTTGGGGGGTTGGGACTGGGAGCGCAGGCACTGCAACTCCTGGTCTTACTGCTGGTACATGTCACCTACCTGCTGCCCTTGGCTGCTCTTAGGCATATTTGTAAGTGTCCTGCATTCAGCTGTAACAGTTATTTTTCAACTTCTTAGTAACTGGTGCAGTGCTGTATTGTGGCTTTAGCCTGAGAACAATGCTGATAACACACTGATGTTTTTAGTTGTTGCTTACTCCGATCAAGGGCTTTTCAATCTCATGCTCTGCCAGTGAGGATGAGCACAGGAAGCAGAGACAGGACACCTGACCCAAACTGGCCAAAGGGGTGTTCCATACCACAGCACATCATGCCCAGTATATAAACGGGGCAGTTTCCCAAGAAGGCCCAGATCGCTGCTCGGGTCAGGCTGGGTATCGGTCAGCTGGTGCTGAGCAGTTGTATTGGGCATCACTTGTGCTCATTGCTTTTTTTCCTTTCCCCTCTTAGTTTTATATTCTTTCCCATTGTTATTTCCCTTATTAACGGTAGCAGTTTTATGTTTTACCTTAGTTACTGGGCTGTTCTTGTCTTAACCCGTGGGAGTTACATTCTTCTGATTCTCCTCCCCATCCCACTGGGACCAGGGACGGAAGAAGGAGGGGAGTGAGTGAGCAGCTGCATGGTGCTGAGTTACTGGCTGGGCTTCAACTGCAACACTAGGTCATTTGGGAATGCTTGGTTTGGATTTGAGACTCACCCTTCTGTCTCTGAGACAAGGCCCCGCTGTACCTTTCACTAGTAAGTGGTACTGTGCAAGGAAGAACTTACCAGACGATGCAAGGCTACTTCTCAATGCCTGCTATTCATCATCAGCAATGTCTATCCCTGCCTCCCTCTGCTCCTCTGTGAAGTTTGTTTCAAGTGTCACTGAAGAAGAGCTGGGAACCGCTTGGCCTCTTGCAGCTCCAGATGCTCACTGTGCTCTGACTTCATTAAAGCCCAGCCAGCACCAGCTGGGAGATGTGTTGGACCAGTTCTCCACTGGAATGTGACATCTCTGTCGATGGCTGAGTGATTCCTGTTTGCACTGAGATTTTACGGAAGTTGCTGTATGTTGTAGCTGAAATAAACGTAATGGTGCTGTGCTGGACAAATTTGAACCATCAGAGCAGAGGTTTGGCTTAAACTGCTTTTCTGAGGGTGTTTCTCCTGATGTTATCATCAGAGGTCTGGAGTTTATAAGGGGAGCACATGCAGTGCATGTAGAATGAATGTTGTTTTCCTTCATGGACCACAAAATGTGGTTTGGGGTCTGTTGGTGACACTTTGAGGGAAAGCTTTGTTGGGTGTTTCTGGCTTTTATTGTTACTTAATGCTTTTTAACTTCTATTCAGCCACTTCTTTTTGTCCCATATGTAGTTGCTCCTCAGGGAATCCTATTCCTTCCTGCCCCCCTTCCTAGCCCTTTCACTCCTACTTACTTGCTTGCTTTCTTCTCTTAACCTGCAGTTCTGTTTAAATGAGTTTGGACTGTTAGAAAGCATTACTGAAGCAGAAGCCATAAAAACTCTTTCAGCTTAGCAGTAAATGCCAGCCCGACCAGCTTCGCTCCTGCTGCTCCCAACACTTCTGCTGCCTCTAGCACTGGTTTGGAAGGTGAGCTTTTTGCTGTGGGAGAGGATATTGTTTCTGAAACAGCTTCTAGAAGCAGGTCTGACTGAGAGGTGTGTTGTGTGATGCTCCAGGTGCAGCATGGGGGGTGAGTCACTGTGTTTCTACTGAATTTAAGGAGTAGTTGAAGTTGAGTGTAATTACTGTGTAGTCATAATGGTACCTGGCGCATGCACTGCGCTGGCCTGTGTGCAAGGGAGATGTGATTGGTTGTGGAAGTGATTTGGACTAGGCTGTTGATGAGGTCAAGCGTCCTTCTCATGCTGAGTTTTAACCTACGTCCTAGGATGCCTTGAGGGATGTTGCTCCAGGTGTATTCCACAGATGAGTGTGACTTCTGCTTGAGCAGAGCTCTCCAACCGCTCTTGGTTCTTCCAAGTTTTCCCTGTTCTGTCTTTTCCTCGCTTGGAATCATTGGTCCCTGACAGCACAGGGAGAGGCTTGAAGTTGTGATACAGGAGGGTATACACAGAGACTGTGTGCAGGCAGCCTCTCTGCCCAGTTCCAGCCAGGACCGTCTGACATCCATACTCAGCTAGAGGGAGCAATCAAACAGAAATGAGTAACTTCAGTTGTTGTAACAGAATGAGAGAGACTGTGGAAATGGCTTTAAAGAAAAAGCAAAGTGACTCATATCTCAGTGTTCTGGAGTGTGTGGGGGGTTGTCTTCCAAAGTGTTTAATGGTGCGGTCAGAACTGGATTGATCAAACCAGTGCACGCAAGCGCTGCTGCTGAATGCAGAACAGAAATGACGTGTGTGGAGGAGCCACCGTGCACAACTGGCACGTCAGGTTACTTGAGCGTCAGTGCAGAGCAGCTGCTTGGTAATGGGTATCACTGTGTAATTTGCATTCGGAAGATCTCGGATCATAGGAGAAAATAAATATAAGTGAGATGCTGGAGTTGTTCCTTACATTTTCATGCTTTCATTCAGATGAAAGATTGCCATAGATCCCTTGCTAGATGTAGAAGTAATTGTTTCTATTCTCCCATCAATAATGTGTTTTTAGAGGTTGCCTATGAAGGATTTTCCCATGCACGAAGTATATATAAAGGCAGAAGTTTTTCGGCTTAACCAACCATATTAAAAGTATTCAAGCAAGATGGACTCGTTTGACATTTGTCTTTCAAAGGAGAGGGTTACTAGGAATAAAGAACTATAACAAGCTTTGTAACAGTGTCCTGGTTCTAGCCTTGAGTTTATATCCTCCTTTAGCACTTGTACAGGAGGCAGATTGCTCCAAAGAAAATGTTACAGAGCAAAACGGGTTCCCTCTGCCTCTCAATGGGCTACCAAGGGTCATTTACTGAAAGTTGGCAAGGGACTTTGACAGGACTAATTGCATGAAAGGTGCTTTCACATTCTAATGTAACAGTTGTCTGTCTTTGCTTCTGCAGTGCCCACAGAAGCAGTGCCCTGCTCCGGTTTCCAGCCCTGTGAACCAATGGATTGCTTTGGGAATGGAAAGTTCTGTACTCAGATGGGCTCCCAGCAGCACAGGGACAGGTAAAAAAGACCAGATTCTTCTTGTTCCATGTTTAAAAACATTTGAAGAGAACATTGTGTTAGAGGAAAGTGTTGCTGTGAGGAGAATGAAGTCCTCAGAGCAAGTGTTACTGTGGCAGAGCTGTCAGTGACCTTCCTCTTACCTTTGAGGCTCCCGAGCCTGACCAAGGGAAGCTCCTCTCCAGAGCTCCATCCCTTGTTCTCTTCACAGCCTGCAGAAATGCTGGCTGTCTGCTTGATGCCTCAGTTCCCCACCTTACAGATAAGGATGATGTCTTAACTTCCTGTAGAGTTGTAAAAAGGCAGAATGAAAACCCCTTTCAAACTGTGGTGGTGGGTGCTGTGCCAGTGCTTTGGAGTGCTTTGAGAAGATATATATCGGGCAAATCCTGCAGATGGGATTCACTTCTTCAGGTGCTCACTCTCCTAAAGAAGCACAGAGGCACTGGGAATGCTGCAGGACAATTGTTGCACTTTTAATTTGCATTTGTTTTCAATTTTGGATGTTTAGCGATACCAGAGACAATCCAGATGATTGCAGAAACAGGGGAACTAGTAGAAATGTTAATCCCAGCAGTGGCTGTCAGGTGAATGAGGCTGACAGACCTGTCAAACGTCTCAGGAGGAAGAGAAGACTGCTTCTGGAGTCTGAGGATGACGAGGAAAATGCAGATGAGGATGAGGTAAATAAGGCTGCATGTATTTTCTTAAGGAGAACTCTGAAAAACAGGGACAGCTCTCTCAGGTTTCAGTGTGCAATGGAAGCTGAGCTGAGGGAGGTTGTGCTGTGCGCAGGAGATTGGTCTGGGGCTGAGCCTGATTTACATCAGTAATAAGAATATCTGTTCTGAAGTCTGAGGAGTCAGAAGGATGGATAGCTTGTGTGAAGTCAGAGGCAGGATTTCAGACTGTGAGTGTATAGGTGTAGGTATAGCCCTGAGCACCAAGTGTATTTCCCAGCAATAAACCCACATGCCTCCAGACTACAGTCCAGGACGATGATGTTATACTGAAGATCAGTGTCAAACCACAGAGTTTGATTCCCTTTTATTAGGTACTTGCAAGTACACTCACTGCACTACTAGAAACCTCTGTTAATGACAGGTGAACACAAGTACCTCAGTCCTGACCTGATCTTTTCTTACCCTTCATTAAGCACCTTACTTCCTTTAGGGGCTTTTTTGTGCAAGCCTGCACTCGGCTACCTTGTGTAGCATCTCAGGCTTGAACCATTTTCTTTCTCTTCACGTGTTGCACATGCTTTTGTAATGCAGAGACACTGGGGCAGGTGTTTGTTGGGAATGCAGGCTGGAACTTCTGATGTCATGGGCAGTTGAACTCATCTTGTTGCTCAGCTTTTCCCTGTGCTGTGTATAAGATGTTGTAAAGTCTGTATGTTCTCAGAAGTCCTTACATTCTGTCTCTTTCCCTTCCTCCTCGTTTGAAACTGCCCCCTTGTCTCTTCTGGGCCATGTTTGGTAGGCAGCTTTGCATTTCAGGTTGTGCCCTTTTGGGTTTGCTTTGAGGAGCAACAACCCTGGGTGAATTAAACATGAGTCTGAAAACCATGTAGAAGAAATGGGAATGGCAGCGTGGCTTGAGCCTGACCATGTTTTCTGGGATGTTCATCTATGACAGTAATTACTTGAAGCTTCTGCTTCCTTCTGGGCTTCATAAATGACTTCTTTTTGCTGTATCTATTCCCTGTCATAGATGGACATAAGACCCTCTGAAAGGAAAATCGAGGATTACATTGATGTTGCTTACGTGAGCAGTAAATCCTGCATTGCAGAAAGCAGATCCTGTGCATTCTAATGGTGATTTTGGGCCCTTGCTGCTCTTCAGTAGCCACATTGAAATGAACCTTAGTAGCATATATAACATAATTTGTAAAGCACTTTGGAATGCTGCAGGATCAAAGTTATGTATGTAACATACCCTACTAATGTTCTTGCAGGGTTATT
Organism: Psilopsiagon aymara; assembly: GCA_024733675.1. Classification (NCBI taxonomy): domain Eukaryota; kingdom Metazoa; phylum Chordata; class Aves; order Psittaciformes; family Psittacidae; genus Psilopsiagon; species Psilopsiagon aymara. Next base: position 8,988 of record JANRGW010000207.1, on the reverse strand, counting down.
CAGGAGAAAATAATGCTAGCTAATAGTCCTGTTAGTTACATGTTACATCCTTATTGTACCTGCATTGTGAGATGATCAAAGAGGGAGGAACAAACAATATTGCTAAACTTGTTTTTAACATATCTGTGTCTAGGAGAAGAATAAATCAAATAATATGAAAAGCCGCAGAAACACTAAACCAATAAAACAAGGTGAGCTAAGCTCATAGTCTCTTTTCTTTAATGTTTATAGATTATTTTGGCTAGCTATTATAAAATGAATCATAGTAAACAGGAGAGGAAGGACAGCAGAGCTCATTTCACATGCAGAATAGCTGATGAGGTACATAACCCTCTCACCACAGCAGTCTTCTGAAGTGTATTAGCAAGAACATAGCAGATCTCCCTGCGTGATGGGCACAGTGCAGAGGAGCTGGAAGGAGACAGCCTGATCCAGAGCTCACTGAAGACAAGAATCTTTCTTCTTTTGGCTTTAGAGAGCTTCATAGCCACAGACTACAAATGCTAAATAGCAAATAAGTTGTAAACAACATGTAATTGATTATAGACTATGGGTTACCTTTGTTATATTCCTTAAAGGAGTTAGCATATGTAACTGGGGGAGATTTCTAATGTGCGTTTAAAATGTAGTTTTCTGTGTTATAACCATGGTTCTACTAGAATGAATCCAAGCACCTCCCCAGGATGTTGTTTTCATCATCTGTGTACTGGTAGCTGCTTCTCTAGTAGATGCATTGTGGTATTAGCAGGTTATAAATATATCTGTGTGTATCTGTACCTAAAAACCTCTCGTGAACTGAACAGAGATTCACTTGGCTTTTCATTTGTTTTAGGTTTATCTCAGCTGTCATTATATGCCTCTTCTGTGCAGTCTTCTAGTTTATATCTAACCCCTTATTCCTCTGTGACATCTCAGGACAAGGAATTCTTTCCCACAATTTTCAGTTACTGTGTCTTGTCCAGACTTTACAGTGACAACTCTCCACAGGCAGCTTGCCAGCAATCCGGGTGCCACAATTCATTGGACCTGGGATATAATAAATGACTTCTTTTATTTTAATGAGAAATGAGCACGGGTTTCTGCCTCCTGGAATTCCTTCCTTGCCTCAAAAGTTGGCTAACACTGCCTCCTTTGGGGTACAACTGCAAAACAACATTGGTGTGTGCATGGAAGGAGAAAAAGAGAGGGCAGAGCAGGGGGAATCAGAGAAACATTCATTTTTCTCTTTGTGTTTGATTGCTTAGTTGTTCCTGGAAAGAAGAAGGTATGGAACTGGGTTTCCTACTTAGAAGAGGAACGGATGCCAGCTGCTCCCCTAAAACTGTTCAGAGAGGTTGGCAGCTTTTTCAACTCTTGTGCTATGTTTCTTCTCAGGCAGCATCACTGAATTCCTAACACAGTGGAGGTAGGATTAGAGCCTACCCTCAAGCCAGCAGTTACATTTATGAGTTGTTTTGGTGCAGTAAAACCTCCACATGTTTGTTTCCAGCCCTGAAGCACTGTGGAAACAAGCATCTGCCCTATGAGACTCATCCCAAACTAGGGTGTAAAAATGCTGGTTGGATCTCACTCCCAAATGAGCTATGACTGTTCTAATGTGCTTTGGGGCGCTCAGGATAAATGGACTGTTAGGCAACCTCCAGGAAGCATTGGAGAGAGAGAGAACTTAATGTCTTTCATGTGTCCTGTGCTTCATCTGTGGTTGTACAGCACCTTGTCCAGCTTTCCTCAGTAGAAAACTGCGTGTCAGTGAGTACTGTGGGTGCTGTAGGTTTTCTGGAACACCTATATAAATGGGCTCCAGATCAAACGTGTCTTGTTCCTTTTACCATTAGGAGATGAGACGTTCCTTTTTGGGGAAGTTTGGACTGCTGACCTCATGCTGACACAGGCAAAGAGATTGTAGCTTTCCTGGTTCTTGAGTTGTGGCAGCCCTCCTACACTGGGCTGTGAATCTGCTGAAAGATTTGTTTGTAGCTAATTGCAGCACCCTCATGGTTCAGTTCTTTTGAGAGATGAATTAGAATGACAAATAAATGCGAACTGTGGTGCTTATGGCATTATTGATCTCTGTACCTGTGCCCATCTGTTAAAGCAGCAATCAGTTAGTGACGGAATTCTCTTCTGAGATGAAAATCTGAACCTTTAAGTATATGTAATGACTTCTCTCTGTTAGGTTTCATCCTTAGGAATTAAACACAAATGTTTCTTTCTTTCCCCCGTCACAGTATCAGTCATTCCCACAAGGCCGAAATGGATTTAAGGCTGGAATGAAACTGGAAGGGCTGGATCCTGAGCACCCCTCTCGATTTTGCGTTCTCACAGTGGCTGAGGTAGTTGCTCTTCCTGACTTTGATTCCAGAAGTCCCTATACATTTAGGCAGGGAAGTCACATTGAGCAGTTTCATTCTAAGCTGTTTGAAGTGAGGAATGAGCATGGAAACTGGGAGATGTAAATGTGGACAAGTCAAGCTGGCTTTTGGGAAATAAATGACATCTTAGTTATATCTCTAAATCCAAAAATGGGTGATTAGTGTTTAACTTCTGTATGACCCTTTATGATAACCAGAGCTCCCCTTATTCTAGGTACAAGGGTACCGAATGCGATTACACTTTGATGGTTATCCAGAGTGCTATGACTTCTGGGTTAATGCTGATTCCTCAGACATCCATCCTGTTGGCTGGTGTGAAAAAACAAGTCATAAGCTGCTGCCTCCTAAAGGTATGGAACAACACATAGAATGGTATACAAGAAACCATAAATTCTGCTAAGAACTGGTTGTTCTGACTGCATGTTTCGTTTTCAGTATGATTTCAGTGTGGAAATTGATCTGAGTGGCTTAAAGGGAAGAGGTGCAACAAAGAGAGTGAATCGCAAAAGAGCACAACAGGTTCCTTTTGACATTGCCAATGATTGACATTGATAGGCAAATTAGGGCTATTGGACGAGTGCAGAAAGCAGGGAGTCTCTTTTGGGTTCAGAACCTGCTTCTTCCCTGCATTCCATTTCTTAGAAACACCTGAAGGTTGAGATTAATGGTCAGACATGAGATGTTTTAGCTGAAATGTGTAACCCTGAAGATTGGGGAAGGGCAGTGACCATGCAAAGTTCATATCCCACCCAGGTCATTTCCAGTTCTGAAAACCCAATCTGAACCTAACAGGGCTGTGTAAAACAATCTTCTAATCTCTCTAGGTTTCAAGGAGGGAGAATTCAGTTGGACTTCCTATTTGAAGAACTGCAAAGCTCAAGCAGCTCCAAAAAGCCTTTTTAAGACCCTCAGCACTGTGAGTGATATTGAATATAAGATGTTACAAATAGGTCTGATGCAAAGTGAGTTTTGACCAGAATATTGACGTGAGTTTAATGTGCTCATGGCAGAGGTGCAGCCGTGCTAAAATCAGATACAAGCTGCTTCCTGCTCTGATTTATTTTGAAGATGGGAGACGAGTACAATTTTTCTTTCTTCCCCCAGGCACTGACTTTCCAGAGTGAGAATTTGTATTTGCCTTCCTCCTCTATACTGGAGGAGAAGATTTACACTGCCATTTAGTCAATATATTACACCAGTCTGTTTTGCTGTGTCCCTACAGTCAAGATATTTGTGTCACTTCCCTCCAATTTAATCATTTCCAAAATAATTTCTGGTTTCCAGCAACATCCTCATGTGCACCATGGGATTCATTATGAGGCTGTGCATCTTGAGCATTTTTCATCCTTCAGCCACTGTTGCTTTCTTTTGGGGTTGTTAGCCTCAGTTCCTGTATAGCACTCTCTCCCATTTTGTGTCACTCGGGTGACACGAATTCCATGATCTTATGGATTTGGTGCTGCAGATTTGATGCTGCAAAGTACCGACTTCAGTAGGATCAGGGCGTAACTGTGCAGCTCTGCTCTGCTTCCAACTGCCACCTCTTTGCCTTGAAGACTCTTAACTTTTCCACTAATAAGACAGGATCTGCAATGCTCACACTTATCCTCAGCATATACTCCTCACTGCAAGGCGTGTGCATCTCAGCCTTGGAATCCGTAGTGGAATTGGGTCCCTGGAGATTCTGTTATTCCCAGCTACATCAGCTTTTCCTTAGGAATAATAGCAATTGTTGCCAGAACACATAGAAATCTTGTCTGTAGCCCTCTTGCTGGTAACTGGAGTGGGGTTTGGTGTGTGAGTTTTGCGGTTACAACCTTCAACAAATGAGTTGATAAGGGTAATTTAAATGGCCTGACCCAGAATGTGGCTGATGTCCCTTTCCTCATGTCCTGTTCCTCAGCCTGTCACCCCCTCTGGTTTTCGTCTGGGGATGAAGCTGGAGGCAGTGGACAAGAAGAACCCGTCGCTGATGTGTGTCGCAACCATCACGGACATGGTGGATAACCGCCTGCTGGTTCATTTCGATAACTGGGATGAGAGTTATGACTACTGGTAAAGAGATGCTATTCTAATACACACCTGTAAGCAGAGTGTGGTTTATTTCACTCTTTCACTAAAGTACTATCTAATATTTTAAGTGGAGTCACTAAAGTTGGGATCTTAAACCGCTTTTCAAGCATCTGAGTAATTATTTTGGGTTTTTACTAAGTGTGCTTTGCCCAGTAGCTTCCCTTGTTACTGGGGGAAGTTGGCTCAGTGCAACACCAGTGGGGTGAGCTCAAACTACCTGTGAAGGATTTGAGGTAAGAAGCATTTGAAGGAATGCGTCTGGCTGACTTGGGTCAAGTCAGGGAGTGCTCACGTTAACCATTCCTCTGGCAGAGCTAAAGCAAGAGCAAGCTCTACTGGTAATCCCACCTGGAACTGGTAACATCCCTCCTCCAGGACCAGCAGTGGCTGCTGGCATGTCTCTCTGCAAACTTGGAAGCAGGCAGTACTGAAATCAGTGAAAATCATTTCCATTTGCTTCAGCAGAGTTTGGCTAAACCCCTTTGAAAATAACAATGACTGCCAACATTGAGGCTTTTCAATCCTGACCTGCGCGATGGTTGTTCTGCACCTGAGAATCTTGATCCCCAGCCCTCGTGCTGGAGCCAGGTGGAATATTAAGAAATGTTTTCCTTTTTTGGTTCTTGTTTTCCAGCCTACATCAAGGGTTTAACTTGCTTTGAACTTGTGAAAGCAACACAAGGCACATGCTCATCAAACCCAGCACTGATTCAATATTCTCTGTTCTCTCCCCGACTCCTTTTGTCTGTTTGCTTCAGAATAGGCACCTGTTGGTGGCAAGTTTGTCTTTTCTTTCTCTGCCATAAATATGTCATGAGAGCTTTGGAACACCAGAGTTTCCATTTGCAGGACTTTAGATCTCGTCCCTTTACCATTTGAGCCAGGAAAGCTTTGTTTCCATGCCATGTTTTGTTTGGAATTTGAACATTTTTAATGGGAAACACAGGCAAACAAAGCTTCAAAGTACAGCTTGGCTGAAAACATGCAGGGTTTTGCCTACGTCTGAAAGACTGCTTTGGTCCCTTCCTTGGAGCAGTGTGACAAAAGGGACTGTCTCACAGTGGCCTGTTGCCTTCTTCAGAGGCTCAGACCTAAACATGCAGTCAAAGTGGGAACCAGGGAAACTACCACTGGGTTTCAGCTGGAGTTAATGGATTATGTGCAGGTCTTGGCGAAGACCTTACAGATCGTTTCCCCTTCTTCCATAGTGATGTTGTTTCAGTTTGGAACAAGGGTTTCGTTTTTGCTTCTTTGCTTCCTTTCATTTTAGCTGGGATGACCTGGGATGATCCCTGTGGCTGGTGTAGTCCATGTGTGGGGAGTTTGTTGTTGGTTTTTAAAGCACCAGACGGTCTCTTTTATATTTCCCTAGTTTTGGGGGCAGCTTGAATGCTTTGAACACTTGGCATTAGACACTCTGACGAGGTAATGCTTGTCTTCCACACCCACTGAAAGCATCTGCTAGGCCAGCAAAGGCGTAGCAGACAGCATTTGAGATTCTGCTTTTCCTGGTGCTTGGAAATTGACTGGTGCCAACTTTCCCTCTTTGATTCAGGTGTGAAGCTAGCAGCCCATATATCCGTCCTGTTGGCTACTGCCAAGAAACTGGAACCCCACTGACAACACCACCTGGTATGTTGAAAGCGAGACTTATTTCCTGCCTCAGTCAAGTAACCTGCAAGCTTTACCTTCCACATAATTACGTTTGCAAGTTCCAGGCTCCGCTCATTCCTCTTCAGACTGAACAATGTTAGGCTTTGTTCTTTTTGCCTCTGCATTTTATTTTGGTTCATAGCTCTTTCAAGAACTGGGACGGGGGGGTTGCGATTTGTAATTGTGTTTGGTTTCAGAAGGGAAAGAACCTTGAAGTATTTGTAGTGTTTAAGGTGAGCTGGAAGCAAGAGGACTCGGTGTTATGATTTCACAGATGGAATTTGTGGAAATGAAGGAGTAACTGAAGTCGCGTCTCTTTCTGCTGCACTGGAATTCAGTAAATGAAGAGAGTGTTGGCAAATGAAAAAAGACAGAACGCAGAGAAAAATCAGTGTTGTTTTCAGGCCTTGGGAGTGCTCATTCACCTTAAAAATAACAACTAGAAAACAATGATGTCTGCTGTTTGCTAAATTGACAGCCCTGGAGCAAGAATTCCTGTGTAGTAGAGTGGATGGCACAATATCATCCCTCTGCATTGGAGGAATTAGCCTCTGTGCCTTTGCTGCTGATGCAGAGGGGTTGTAAACGCTTCCTCTTCAGCAACACCACATCTGCTCCTGCTCCTGGAATGAGCACCAGGGCTGTGGCGTGCGGTTCCTCATCTCCGAGCACAATTGCCTGTGCCCCCAGCACTCTCTGCAGTCAGTTCTGATGTCTCTGTTGAGAGATCTGCGTGCAGCAGTTTGCAGACTACTGCATTTAGTCATTGCACCCTCTGCCAAAAGGAAACAATACTGAAGATTACTGAAATAGGAAGGGGGAAGAAAAGTAGAGCAGTTTCTTAAATGTAGATGCCAGGGAGAGACATCCCACTGCTGTCAGAGCAGCACATCCGTGTAGATGTCTGAGATTATGGTAACAGTGAAAGAGCCTTTTATCTCCAGACTCCAGGTTTCCTCGGCTATGGGTGAGTAGGTAGGAGGACATGAGCTGCTTCTACAGTCTTGCAGGCACTCACATGTAGGGTAGTTAAGAAACAAGGAAATGAATCAGGTGATGCCATAGCACAGCCCAGAACCCTCTCACCAGCAGCTTTCTCTAGCAAATAAGGGTTGATGAAGTTGTGCGCACATGAACTCTTCAGGTTTTTGAGGTCAGGGTTAAAGCCCTGTGGGGAAACTTGCTCTACGTGGTGTGTACGAATAAACAGAGCTATTTCCAGTGCCATCCATTGTGAGTGCTAAATGAACCCAATAACCATGTGTTGCATAGCTGCCTTTCTGTTGTTTGTGACAATAAACCTGGTTTTTTCTTACTTAAATGGTAATTCTCTGTTTTTTCCAGGATACAAGGATTCCAAAGCCTTCTCGTGGGAGAGATACTTGGAAGAAACGAATTCCCAGGCAGCCCCAGCGAGAGCATTCAAACTGGTTGGTGAATCTCTTTCTTTGGAAGGTGGGGGAAGCCGCTGTTACCTCCCCTTCGCTGCAAGGTGCTTTATTTGATGGGGGGTCACCATGGCTGTGCCAAAAGGGTTTTTCCTTTACTTTGAGCCTGAGTTAAAGATATCTCTCAGTGCTGCTTAAACAGAACACACAGCCATGGAAAGCTGTCTTAGAGAAGAGATTTGGCTAAACATCTTCAGTTGCTCCATCGTCAGATTTAAGGGAAGATCTTTCACCCCACACAGATGACTGTGGCTTTCAGAGGTAGGTGTGAAGGGCAGTAATTTGCTTCAGAGAGGGCAGAAAGAGGAGTCTTCTGCTTGAGGTTTGAGTGGGTGATCTCTCAGGTAACACCTGAGAGGGGTCTGGTGCTGGTTGAACTGGTTCCAGACTGTCCCTTCTTGGGGGTCAGAAGTGGATACCACTGGCCTGCGTCTAAATCCAGAGCTGGATCTCTCGTGGTTTTGTTTCTTACCTTGGAGCTCAGTGCATTCAGCTGGAAGCTCACTGTGAGCAGAAACAAAAGCCTTTAAAATCACTTCATTGTAAAACCCATACCTTAAAGTTGATGATTTGTTTTTCTTAGCAGCTTCTCGCTCACCTTTGCAATGTGTTTAATAACTTCGCTGTGCCAACATGACACTTGACTTGATTCCTTTCCATGAAGAGTTGCAGGTTAATACCTGCTGCCCTCCTGTATATTTTGTTGGTCAGCATTTTGGGACTGAGGAGGAAAAGCAATCAGGGAGGCCTCAGATAAGGGAGGTAAAAATTCAGCCAGACAAGGCTGATAATTGCTAGTTTTCAGCAGGTGTCCATTTGAAGTTGAAGGTTCCAAGGTGGAAATAGGAAGAGGCTGGTTTTGCCTCTTTAGAGGGCTGAAAGGCCACAGCTGGAGTTATCTGCAGCGCAGCTGAACTCCAAACATCCTTTGGATTAAGGTTTTCCAGCATTGGACAGATAGCATCTTTGACTGCAGTGCAGCATGTGAAGGAGCACCTTAGGGCCAGTGTGCAGGGTAATGAGTGAAGCTCGTCACTGGGGCACGTTTGTTGCTCCTAGGGGTAGGCTCAGCCTTTTTCTGAGGTAAAATCCCAACAGTGCTGGAAAACAAGAATCTTCAGAATACAAGAGCAGAAGAATGCAGCAATGGGGCTGCTGCACAATAGAGGAACAATAGAAGTCATTTTGTAGAGACAAATATTTTGGAAAGGTAATAAAAGTCTTTATGAGAGCTGGGCTGGTTCAGCCTGGAGAAGAGAAGAGAAGAGAAGGCTCAAGGGAGACCTCAGAACAGCTCCAGTGCCTAAACGGGCTACGAGAATCCTGGAGAGGGGCTTTGGACAAGGGATGTAGGGACAGGACAAGGGGGAATGGCTTTAACTGCCAGAGGGGAGACTGAGATGAGCTCTGAGGCAGAAGTTCTTCCCTGTGAGGGTGCTGAG
>JANRGW010000205.1:0-14951 GCA_024733675.1 Psilopsiagon aymara | reverse complement strand
CCTGTGGGAGTTGCATTCTTTCGATTCTCCTTCCCATCCCTCCAGGAGCAGAGGGAAGAAAAAGAGGGAAGTGAGTGGAACAAACTGCATGGCTGATTTACGATTCATTCCATTACAAATCCACAAACTTTCTTTCTCTCAGACTATGTTTTACACCCTTATTATCAATAGATTTCTATAAAAAGAAGGGGTTTAATTTTTCATGGGGACAGTAAAGAAATTAAATATCTTAGAATGAAGCCTGCAGTTTTCTAGAGACTAAATCACTAGTTATTTGAAAGCAGTTCTGTCTGTCATTTACTTTCAGCTTCACTCAATTGTAATGGCAAATAAAGCTTTACATTGCTCCAAGTTGCCACTATTATGCTTGTGATTTCTCTCACAGAATGCAGATGTTACTTTTTCTCATTTACTACCTGCTTTTCATCAACTACTTTAAAGCAGACAAATCACTGGTGAACCTTTTGAGGAACCTTAGATTTTGAAGTTTGAAGATATCACTGGATTTATTTAGTTTAGACTCCTTCATAGCACAGAATATAAGATTTTTAATTCAAGTCGATAGCAGTGCTTTGCAGAGAATAATCTTACAGAGAAAAATACAATCTCGTTAAAAAAAATTCCAGCAATAGAAAATCCAATATAAATCTTGTCATTCTATCAGTTAATTACTCTCATCATAGAAACACAAGTGTGTCTGCTCTAAATTTCTTTTACTTTTTCTTTTCTCTTGTCCACTAGATTAGCTCTGTACTAAAACTGTCTTTATTTTCATATTTTTGCTGCTATTTTGCCTGCATTTAGATTCGACAGAAATGTTTTGCTCCTAAATATATCGTTATTAGCTATAATGAAAATACACACCAGGCTTAGACACAAAACATGTTATTTCATGTCAGCTGATCTCTTCTTTCTTTTCCATTGTGTATAATAAATCTGGGTTAAACGTAAGATAAGCTGAGTTTGCTTAGCCCTTTTTTCATTGAACTAAACTAATTTGAACAGCCTTGATTTTCTGCAGGGTAGACTAGTCCCACAGATTGTAATCATGAATCAGCTGACTATATATGCCAGAATAGCTTCTTCATTTATCTGAGTCTAATAGTATCCTTGTCCCTATATTATTTTGGACAGAGAGTTCTGTGTATCAGTCGCCCGTATTCTTCATTATTTATCATTCCTTTAGCTTTTGTATCAGCTTCAAGCTTTACTGGTAATGATTTTATGCTTTTTTGCACCTTGCTGATAAATTGTTTACTAACACAGAGCAAAAATCAATCCCAGGAGACCCCAGTCAGAACACACTTTATTAGTATTAATTCTGAATTTACAGTTTTGTTGTGGGACATAGTTATCAACCTTTTCTTCAATAATCCAATGTGATTTGAAAAAAAAAACAATAGGGTTTTTATATATTTTAGTTTCTTTTATTCAACATCATCAAAGGCGTTACATTATTATTCAATATTATTACTTTACCGAATCAAATCAGTCCTCTCATCAAAGCATTGACATGAGCTGGTTTTCATTTCCAACATGTGCATATTCGCTGGCATTAATACATTCCTTTAATGCATTGTTAATTCAGGCTTATCTCAAATGGTCCATCATTCCACTTTAAATCTAAATGAAACTTGTAATTGCTTGGATTATCTTATTTATTCTTCCTTAAAATTTTTGTTACTATGCATTCTTTTCATTATTCTCCTGGCATGTCCTGAAGTTTTAAAGACTGGATTAAATCTACTTTAATGGTTTGGGTAGCTCCTGAGACAGTTCTTTAAAATTCTCAAATACAAAATTACTGGGTCTTAATGGTTTAAAAGGGAATCTCATGTGAACCCAATGCAGTTTGAATGGGAAGTATTTTATCGTGATGTGAGAAGCAAGTACTAACTGGAACCCATCACTGCTCTTTCCAAGGTTTCCTATTTCCACTATAGATATTTCTACTAACCCCATGCATTATCATCCCAGTATCCTGTTGTCACATGCAACATATACTATTTTGAAAGACATATTGTCATAGACTTTGATATGGTAATTGTTCAGATAACTTTGTATTAGCAGTTACAAACCAAGGTGTCTTCACTGGAAGAATCTTCCTTTCATGTGAGCTACATAAGTGAGTTGTAATATTCCCTGGAGAAGAGGGATGTAGTAAGGGCTCCTGGCTTTTTTGATAATTAACACAAAAAATCAGATCAAGAGATTGTCCCAGCAGAATCTAATCTCTCCTTCCAGAGCTGGGCTACCAGCTGTTTCTTTTAACACTGTAGAAAAGGAAAGGGAAGGCAAAAATAGGGTGAAAAGCCACCTGTCTTCAATACCATCCATGGTAACAAAGACAGCATATCGTTACATCTTCAGTCACATCCGAATAAGCCACTGTAATGATATCCCCTACTGTCACTTCTATCCCTTGCTCATCATTTTTACAGCTATGGTAGCTATGCTACCTCTGGTTCTGTTTGCCATCTAGAATTACTGTTGGGGCTGCTTCAATCTCTGTTGTGCTGTTAACAGTAAATTTAGCCATCTGAGTAGATTCTCATATTGGTACTTAATGGCTTCTGAACTAGTTCCCACTGCAATAGAATTGCTTTGTTGCTGTCTAGGGACATGGAGAACAAACATACATGCACACGAGTTCCAGGGAGAGCAGCCAGGGACTATTTGCAAGATCACCCTTTGTTAACCAGCCAAGGAGCAATAACTCTCTAACCAGCATGAATGTGGAAACCAGCTGATAGGTGGATGCTTTAAATGGTTAGAACAGTTAGTGGGCAAGGATAAGTCTTCACTTCTGGTCTTTTACTGGAAGTACACGGCAGCTTCCATGGCAACTTGCAAAATGTGAAGTCTTTTCTTCTAGGTAAGACATCAGATGACAGTTGTTCAGAAAGTCTGGGTTTAATACAACCTGGCAGCAGCAATCTTGGCCTCTCACTAACCTATGCCCATCAAAAAACCAGAGATAATGGTGCCTCCTCTACTTTCATTATCTATTTAGATCATAAACTTCATTACAGAAGGTTGTGTGTGAGGGGTTTTTTTGTTGATATTTTTGGTTTAGTTTGACACTCTCCGTATGTACAGCACAAAAGGACCCTGACTGTTAAATAGGTAACCTTACTCTGTTAAGAATATTAGTATTGCTTTATGGCCTCATAATTTCTTTGTCTTTCTCTAGAGTCTGCAATTCTCCTTACAGGCATATCTTACATATCCCACTGTTCTTAATTTCCTTGGGAAAAAAATAATTAGAATTATCTTCATTTTAGTGATTATATCAGAATTATTCAATTGGGCAATATCTGAAATCATAAACCTCAAACTGCCTGAGATAGGTTATACATATGCTCATATATTCATTATGTTTTTCCCAGTGAACACACACATGTTGAAAACCAAAAGTATACCTCAATTTTAGACAGCCAATATTATTTAAAATAGCATATAAGTTTAATCAATAATTAGTAAGTAATGGAATCAAGACAGACATTTCAGATTCTCATTTGTATAGTATTTATTTGGTACTGTGTTTCTTGACTGACAGTATCTGAAAACCTGAAAAAAATAAATTTATTTGTATATGAAGTACAGGGGGGGAAAAAAGAACTCTCATTTCATACTGTGTTTGTCTATCTTTTCAAGTGATTGCCTATGTTATGGAAATACCTTAACATTTTTTTTTTTTCAATTAATACAAAATACTCAGCTTTAATGGTAATCAGTGAAAAAGGTTTCAGATTTTTTGCCATTTGTTGCTATGTATTTAATTCTTTTTCTCCCAGTCTTTATCTCTGTACAACTTCTTTTACCTTGAATGACATCACATTAAACATTTTACATTACATAAACTGTACCTCTCTCAACTGTTTTCCTATATGAGAGACACAAATATAAATCTTGTCTTCTACCTAAATGTAATGTAATGAATATTGAATATCTAATAGACACAGCTCTGCTGATATTCTACTGGGTAACAATATATTATGAAGAAAAAAAAGCAAATAATTAAAAGTAACACTGTGTCACTAGAAAACCATTTTGACTTCTGCTGTACACTTTTACTTTGTTCTTCTGTCATTTTTACTGTTATTAATCTATTTTCCCATAGATTTCTGTCTTTAGTGCTCCTAACAACACATGAGCCAATTGACTAAGTTTAATTTAAGCTGACAGGAAGCTAACCAGCTCAAAGATACTTACTTCTGATAAAACTCATTTAAGAAAAGAAAAAATAAACAAAAAAATCCCACAAAACAAAACAGCTAACTATATCAAATAGACAAACAGCACAAAACATACAAAAAAAAAAAAAAAAAAAAGGCTGGTTGAGAAAAGGAAGTCTAGTCACACAATTACGCAAAAAAAGACTGGTCAAGAAAATAAAATCTAGCTGTATCTTACTGGTGGCTGTTAGGGATATAGTAGCAGGTACTTGTTCTTTACATATCATTAAATCCATGTGGAAACATGCTAATAGCCAGAAATAAGTTAAAATCCATCATGCTTTCTTGAGTTATACGGGCTTTGTTGTTCCTGCCTTGGGCTAAGGATTTTTCTACATTTTTTCTTGTGGTTCTTTAATCCAGATGTTTCTGTGATGTCTAAGTTATGGGCAAATGATGAACAGTATTGTGGTTTTGCCCATAATGGTTGAGAAAGGAGGATTTGGTAAGGGGATACTTTGAACAAGACTTGTTGAGGACGAAAATTTAAGAGAAGCTGTTTATCAAGAACATAAATTTTTTAATGGCTTGCATATGTGTATAATAGAATCATAGAATCATATCATCATTGCTAGTGCAAGTGAACTTTGTGTTTCTGGATGTGTATTTATATAAAAATAGAAAATACACAGGGAAAAAAATGAGACAGGATGTAGAAAGTTAGATGCAGAAAAGAGAAAACATGTTCAGGAACACAGACAAAAAAAAAAACCCAAAACCTTAGAATTTGAATTTTAGCTCTTTCTTAGAATACTACTAATTCTTTGGTACATAAAATGTATGTAAAAGAAAACTTATGTAAATTGATAAATAATTCCTGCACAAGAATCAGACTCACTGTGCAGTTCATTGAGATGCCTAAATTGGGTTACACTTGTACATCTGCTAAAGAAAAAAAAAATAAATAATTACTTCTCAAAGATAGATAAAAACCAGAAAAAAAAATTGAGTTTCTCTCCAGATATACCTGTCCTTCTCCACTAACTGCCCTCCAACTTGCAACTGGCCTAATGCTAAGGTGAGATGAATAAAAGCCAAACTACAAACCTGTGTTTGATTCCTTCATTAAACCCTGTAGAAAGTAGTGGAACCATAGTGTTATAAAGCTACATTCTCCAAAATAAAATTGTGTTTTTTCACATCTCAAAAGAGATAGATTTTGGCTTCACAAAGATCCACGAATGTTAGTTTTGACATGGCCTCAAAACACTGACTTCAAAATAGGATCCATTTTCAGCCATCTAAACTTAGAAATAGTATCTGATTTTTTTTTTTTCTCAGAAAAATGATTCATACCATCTCAGAAATAAAATGTTGGGTTTGGTTTTTGTTGCAGTTTTTTGTTTCTTTTTTTTTTTTTTTTTTGGTAAATTGATCACAACAATATTTTATTTTCCGATGGCTTAAATATAAAGTTTGAAGCTATCTAAGATTCCAATATTTTATTCTTTTTTGCTTCCAATATTTTTATTATATTCTTTTTCTTCCAATATTTTTCTTCTTTAAATTGATTAATATCAAATTAATTTGGTATTAAATTCATCATCCTTGAAAGAATAACTGTGAATTCTAACACTTCTTATTTATGACTTTAAAAATAGATCAATATGGTGCTTAACTGGAGTATAAGCCATATGGTTGCCTGATGCCAAGTTCAAGGATGGACTTCTTTTATCATCAAACTGCCAAAAGATAAGAGTTAGTTGGATTCTGGTTTGAGACCCAAGCAAATCCATCATTTCATTATGAATGTATCGCACATCTTTTAGTAACTTTGACCAAGGGCATAGATGCCTGAAGAAGCTACCAATAGCTAAGTCTTGGTGCTGCAGTTTTACATTGCATCTGCTGCTGTAGGGTCACTCGCTGTTGGAGCTCCTTTTTCCAAGTGGTGTGCACATAGGAGGGCACCTGTAGAGCAGTCATAGAACCTTTTTTACCCAGATCATGGTTTTTCACCTACAAAATAGAGATAATCATGATTTTCTGTGCTGTGTTTTGAGTGTACTCCTACAGAGTATAAGATAAGTAGCTGTTATAAATGCTGTTAATACATTTGCTGATGCATTGAGAAAAGTCTTTTCAGATATGTGAAGTTTCAAGGAAAGTAAATCTCTCACTCCCTCTGCTAGCTGACCCTTTCCTTTATTTCTTCCCTTCATTAAAATGGAAGTAGTTTAAAAAGGTCTGATCAGGATTGTAGCTGCAAAGAAAGTCAATAGGAGCCAGTCATTTAACTTCTTTAGGCACCTCTGAAAATCCCAGCCTGACATCACTACAAATTAGCTGAACCAGAGCATGGTTTTTCTTGGTAAGTAATATGAGAATCACAAAGCACTTCTGCTTAACAAATGTTTCCTTTTCGTTTCAGAACTCTCAGACTTTTTGAGCTTGATTCTCAACATGGATTTTTCGTATGGAACAATAGTTAGCACTCTGACAGCTAACACAGTACTGAATGATAAGGCAGTAATTTGTCTGCTACAGTATATATCTCCAATGAGGTGAAACAACTTTTCTTAAGATTTATGGCAGGGTTTTTTTTTTTTTGGTCTTTGTCAGTTAATTTTTGCCCACTATATGAATTCCACTAGAGCTTAATAGAACTTTCTAACCATTCCACTAAAAGGTTGATTAGTTACGTGCATATGCTGCAGAAGAAATGTAGATATTCACAGTCAAAATTAAGAAGCCTAAGAAATTTTGGTACCACAATGCAAATGTCTAATAAAGGTGTTCTGAAGAATGAAACTTCAGCCTTGGATGTCTAAAACATCACTTCTAGTGCTCAGCAGTACTTATCAAAAGATCAAACAACTCTTCAGTCTTACATCTTATTGGTATCAACAACCCATTTGCACTTACATGCTATTACAAATCTAATCTCCCCTGATTTGCCTCAAGGTCTGGTTTATAGCAATTAACACTGGCAACAAGATAAACAATAAAAATTTAGGTTATTGTTAATGATTCAATATATTAACATTATTTCAAGATCAACATCTATTAAAGAAGCATTTACCCTTCTCTAATCATAGTCCCAAAAGTCACTTCTTTTAAGCAAAAAAAAAAAAATCTCCAGCAAGAACACTTTAATGATGGATATGGCCCTAAGTCATTCACTCAGCTGTTTTATTACTTGTCTTTAAGTCTGGTGAGTTCAAAGCAGACGTGCATCACTGAATTCTCAATAAAAGGCCACTGCTTGTCCTGCTGAATAATAAGAACTGCTAATGACACCAATTAAGAGCTGTAAATGTCATTTACACTTGTTTGTTATTTTTCAAGTCAATAAGGCTATGGAAGGCAGAGGAGCCTGAGATCACTTAGACTGGAGGAGTCTGATGGGACATTTTAATTGAAACTTTACATACAGTAATAATTAAAGAAAAAATATAATGGAGCAATTACATTTGTAATTGGGTCAGTTGCAGAAGATACTTCAATTATGTTCTTTTTTAAGAATTATAAGCAATAAAGAAAGTTTAAAGAATACTCCAAAAGAGGGGGCTACAGGAGAAAGGAATAAAAACCAAAACCAAACTCAAAAAAAAGAAAACCAAAACATCCTCATGCGAAGAGTCTAATGTAAACCTGTTCTAATGTTGATGTCCTGCTCTACACAGCATTAGCTCATGGATTATGAGGCTTGCTATATAACAAACAGCTTGCATATGGACTGGAAAAGAATCTTAGTACACTATCAGAGCAACTAGGACAGATGACAGTTTTATAGTTACATTTATGTAATATTATGCTGTGGAGGACTGGTAAAAGGTATTCTGAGTGGAAATTAGTCATCTGGAATCTGATGTGTTTGTCACAGATCTAATTGCAGATTGCAGTCTTGGAGAAGCTTTAGTCATAGATACTGGGACTCCATATCTCTTTTGCCATCAGAATTTCTAATAGAGTGTGTCAAAGAACACTCTCTTGAAATTGTCTTGCAAGGAAAAAGAAGTAAATGAATAAGACTATAAAATCATTGGCTTCATTGCGCAGATGTGTAGGGCTAAAATGATGAAGATAATCCGCCACTTCTCAGCTTGTGTAAGTGCCTAACCTTCTCATTATGTCACAATATACCCAGACCTAATACTCAAGTGGCTCATAGGCTACCTGCATTCCCACTATACTTGAATTTCTCTTATTGATCCTGTGCAAGTCCTCAAAAGCATGTTTCTCTCTTCACCATTCAACAAGCTGCAAAGTACTGCCTTCAGAGTCATGACCCTCAAACAAGGAGCTTTACTACCTTTTAAGGATCTCAGTGCTGTGGTCATGGATCCTCTTCGCAGAAAAACCGTGGGACGGGAACTACATCTACATCCTCACATATATTGAACAGAGTAGTTCAATATAGGATTTTGGCTTGCTGTATGAGAAAAACTGACTGTAATAATTTTCTCGTAACAGAAAAATAGACTGTAAACTTTTGTCAGCGATTGACTAACCTCTCCAGTGATTCACACAATTAATCTCTCCTTGCCTTTTTGTTCTTAAGACATGAGTATGAATCTGATTTGAGAAACACAAATTGGAGGCAATGCAGAGGGAATCTTTGGAACTTTACCAAAGAAATCTAAAGACAATAGGTAGCTAATTGATTTGGGGTAGTATTTATCTTTATTTTCTCTTGTTTTCAGGAGATTTCAGTGTTTTGCTCTGGTCAGTAAATAACATGTGCTTTCCAGTATTCCCATCCTACTCCAGCAAAGCTGTCCACACCCAGCAGAACTATACCTTTACATTTTAAGGGGTTCATCACTTCCAAGTGAAGGACTTCGGCACCTGAAATTGTGGTGAAGCTACTTCTAAGCATCTGAGAAACTTGGAAGAATCTAAATCTAAATCTTTTTTATAAGGAACACCTTCTATATGTTGAAAAAAATGTTAAAAATACTACATGTTCAAAAAGCTGTAAAGAATTAAACTAAGCCATGCAGAAAGCCATATGTGCAAAATAGTGAATTACATGGGAAAGGCTAAAAACGAAACTGTTGTTCACTGTGCGCAATAATAAAAGAATCTGAGGCATTAGTTGAAGCAATCATATCAAGTCATAAACATATAAAAGAAAAAAAGAAAAAGAAGAAAAAGAAAGAAAAAGAAAAAAGAAAAAGAAGAAAAAGAAAGAAAAAGAACAGGAAAAAGAGAAAAAGAAGAAAAGAAGAAAAGAAAAGGAAAAAAGGAAAAAGAAAAAGCAAAGAAAAACAAAAAAGGAGAAAAAAAAAGAAAGAAAAAGGATAAAAAGCAAGAGGGAAACAAAAAGAAGATTTGAAAAAAAAAAAAAGGAAAAGGAAAAAAAAAGGAACAAAAGACAAAAAATAAGGAAGAAAAGGAAAAGAAAGACAGAAAGAAACATGGCTGCATGATTCCTATGTAAACTGCTGTACTTTAAACTGTGGAACTTTAAACTGTGGTACTGCATCAGGATACTGTGGATGACAAATATTCAAGAATTCACAAAATCCGTGTATCACAGAATACTGAGTTAGAAGAGCATAGCCGCAAGTCTGCCTAAATTTGTACTCTTCCCTAGATACTTCTACTGGCTATTTTTAGGGGCACAGTGCTGGTTTAGATTAAGGGCTTGCCCTACTTACAACAGGATTATGTTCCTGAGTGTCTGGCATGCCAAATCTGAAGAGCACCCCAGTAAAATGCTATGATGAGGATTTTTGTGTTTTTTAAATTTCCCAGTCTTTTTCTTGGGGGAAGGAAGGAGAGGGGAGGGGGGAAGGCCAGACAAATAACCAAATAATCAAAACATTTCTACCTTTGCAGACTATCGTTCCATCTATGTCTGTCTTGCTGTACTCTCACCAACTAGCAGTTATTGAGTGCTTTTCAATTGTCATTTATGACTGCCTCTAATAGCTTGCTCGAACATGAGGCTTGCATATCTTAACTAAATATTCAGTGATTTTTCCTTATTGTAATGTCATTAATTAGATTTATAAACTTTTTACTATGTTTTATGTTGATGAGGGACTGAGAATAAAATCCCAAAATGCTCACTCCAATAAAATATCACAGCTAACCAACTTGTGCTTTTGCATGTGTTATTCCAGTGAATAATAAGCTTTAAATAATGTTCTGAATATGTTACCAAGGATGGGCTAAAGAAATAAAGACTGGTGAGCTGTCACAATGCACTAATAAATATACTGGTGCGTATAGTTCGCTGCCCATAAAGATTAGCGGATCTTACTCTATAAACAAGTTAAGGGATGAGGGGCTTGAGGCTTTTTGAAAAATCTTTATGCAACTACCCATTTTGTAGAGAAGAAATTAATATTTTTCTATTTCTACTCTAATTCGCTTTTTTTCCATTTTTTTGAGTCTACAGTAAATTATTGAATGAAGCATAAAAAACTATTGTGGTTCAAGATAGTTTTACCTTAAATTTTCATACTAGTTCTAATTAGCTTCTTTTCCTAGATTGGATGGTGAATATCTTTAAGCGGCATAAACTATGATAGTTACCAGGAAGTCACACCCTAACCAAATTAACATCAAACTCACCAAAGAGCTGGTATCTAGTAATAATTAAAAGAAAACTTACTATACTTATATGCTTGTCCAGGGCATGAAGACTAAGATGAATTTTTCTCACCAGTATCAGATCACTCCAATGTGAATTTTCTGGGTACTGAACTTACTAATGAACTGTGTAGGTAATCATGTCTTCTCTTCAGGGAAAACTCTACATTTTTCCGAATTATATCCACAGTAATATATATCAACACAGCCCTGTTGACTTCAGTAGATCTGGTGAGACTGACATCAGCTCAGTTAAATAAGCAGAAGCATATTCTACTGGCTTTTACCCTCCTGTACGTCCTTGGTACTGTAAGACCAGGAGAGTTACTTTGTTTTGTGATACCTTTGTGTGAGCAGCTAGTCGTATAATTCCTTATTCTACCAAGGAGAATAATTTTGTGAATGCTTTCCATCATTCCTCCTTCCCTCTTTTATATGACTCTTTCTGGCTTTACGAACTGTCTTGAAACACTTAAGTCTTTCCACTGACTCCATTATGTTTTGTGTCCCTAGAACGTGTTTTTTCTGCCAGAGACCATTTTTCACTGTTTTCTGAATAACCAGTGGATTCTACTGTTGAGTAAGGTATGTTGATGCTCTGAACATGCTACTGCAACTTAAATGATATCGTGAAATAAAAATGACATTCCAAGCATAGCTGGCAAAAAAGCTCCGATGGCACATTTTTCTACCAGAAATATTTATATACATATACACTTCTCAACACACACTGAACCATAGGCACATACACAATGAATCATATACATATACAAAGCAGCATGTATCTTCCCAATGTTGTTACTAACTTACAGAAACATATCTTTCCATTAATATGTATCTCAAGAAACTAGCCATTAAAGCTTGGTAACTTGCATTCATGTGTACATAAATACCCATGTATCTAAACTCCCCAGCAAGACAAAAGCTGATCAAGTGGATAAACCTCAGCCCAAGGGTTCAGATGTCTGATATCCAAGTCCTGTGTTGATGTACAAGTGTCATTTTAATTCATTTTTGCACAGAAATTTTATGAGTGTGAGACAGTAAGTGAGCAAAAACAGCAAATCGTAAGTTTAAAGCAGAGAGTGTAATTGTAGACAGAAGAAATTATGTAAGGGTTCAGGGGGAAATATTTTAACAGAGAAATTTATAAAACTATTAGTAAAACTTAAAAAATCAAGAGGTGTCAACCTATGTCCTGGGTTGACCCCAGCTATTGCTGAGGTATTCATAAAAGCAGTGGAAGCTGATTTTTCTGCAACTGATTAAAAAAAGGCTCACCAAATTTCTTTTTTCTTTAACTATTAATGCCTGGCTTTTTTCACCTTTGTATCTGTTGCACCTGTTAATCAATAAATAGTTACATCAAGAATGATGGAATAGGATAATTGAAAAATCCAGGCTGAATCTCTGGAGATCTGATCCCACATTCTCTCAAATTAAGGCCCTTTGAGCAAAAAAAAAAAAAAGGATCCTGTCAAATGGAATTTCCAATGAGGCAGATTCCTCCACTTCTCGAGGAAGCCTATTCCAGCACTTGATTGTTTTCATCAACTCCTCTCATAAATCAGGTTTTGCAATCCTTTAGCCATGTCTGTTGGTGGTTGTACTCTAGATTCCTTTTTTTCAGAGCAAAAATTAAGGTGGGGAGCAAACCAAACCTGAACACAGTTTTCCAGGTGTATCCAAACAAATATTGACCAGAGTGTATATCACATCCCTCCATCTGCTGACTAAGTTCTTACACATGGAGCTCAGGAAACGGTTTGTCTTCACAACTGCAAGAGCACTCTGATGACTTCAGTAAGTTCACCTAAGGATCCTAGATGTACCTTCTTGCACAGCTACAGCTAGACAGATGCAAGGCTGTACCTATCCTGCTTCTGTCTTAGCAGTAGGATTTATCTCATGTCAAACCTCATGCAGCTCCCGCTGTTCCTGCCTTGTTTGTATTCTACTTACAAGTTTCTTTGGTAAAAGTAGGTGTTCTCAAAATCCATGCAATCTTTGAAGGATTAATGTGTTTACAAATGATAGATATCACAGGTAAAACTGACATTTAGTATAGTCTATTTGTCACTTATTCAGTCTGAGACACTTTAAAGGATTCTTAGCAAATTCTAAAGTTTGCCATCTAAGTAACTAATAAGACACAGTCTATGCTTTGAGAAAACTCTGTATGTGAAGTGGATTAAAGTTTTTACTGTATCCACTTTCAATTCTGAACCACCAGCTGGGACCTCCTGAGCCAAATAGTGCCTCTTTCACTCTTTGCTACACCCAGCTATCTTTATCTTAAACCAGTTTTTTGATACTTTCTCCTGTACCTATCCTATGTAGTACCTCCCAGTTGAAAGCGCTTTCTGCTTTCGATCTGTGTTCTGTTGAGGTGGGAGATTGATGAGGATGACTGATCTGTCAGCTCTTTAGGGTGATGTATCAGCCTGAAGAGGACTTTCCTTGTCTCTCTGAAATCCCCAGTAAAGAGTCATGAGAAGAGCAGGGAGTACTAGTTTTCTTCTCAAAGTTCATCCTGGAATACATAGAAATTCACACCTCCTCTTCATAGCTCTATTGGCATGAAAATAAAGCCAAAGAACTGGCCCCAAAAGTGTACAAACAGTCAGCAGGAGCACTTTCCTTTCAAAATAAATTATTTCCAAGTAGAAAATGTGGTTTAGTCAACACTGTCTTAATTCTGACAATTTTTCTTCTGCTTTTCCCAAGTGCCATTTCAAACCAAAGAAGCACCACATGTTGAGAGCCACATTAAAACATTGTATTTCAAAGCGTTAATTTACCTTCAAATGGCATATAAAATGGATGGATATTTAACAGTAAATTGCAGTTTGGCACATCAGGGTTGGACAAGCTGAAATATTAAAACTGGTTTGCTTGCTGTCTTTTTCTGTTGAAGGTGTCATTCTGAATTGGTTGAAAAAAAAAGACACAAGAACCCCAAACCACTTTCTTTTCTGTGTAAGTTTTCTGTGATTTCAACTCTGTCCCAGTTTGGAGTGAAAGTAAAGGTCAAAGTACTGGAATATCAAAACATTGGGAAACAGATTTAGTTTTGTGATCATTTCTCCTGTGTGCATACACCAGAATGCTTCCAAGCAACAGTCTGTAATTTTTAAACCCCAAATGACCTGCATGATCTCTTATAAAAATGAAGAATGCATCAGTCTTTGAGTTTAAGGGTTCTTTCATAATACATTTGTGCTTTTTCTTAGATGTCGCTGATAATGAGTGTAGAATGACATCAATGGTTTTGTCAAGGAAGCCACAACTAATACCTTTTGAAGATTTCATAACTGGGCGCAGAGGTATAAACAAGACCTCTGCAATCTGTTCTTCTTTATGCGATGTCTGTCCTGCTCTCAAAGCTCCAACTCTGTATTTATATGTATATAATATTAGAGCAATAGTTGTTGAATCAATATTTATAAATGAATGTTAATCTTTTATAGAGGATTCATTAGCAAAATAAAAATTTATTACACTATAAAAGTTAGTCCTGAATACTATATTAGCCAATCTTAAAGTCCCAACTATGTCGACAGTGCAGATCTGCCACGGCAGCCTGCATAAATATCCAGAAAATAATATATTTTCTCTGTTTACTTTTCCTTAGGATAAACAGTGAAACAGTAAAAAGAGGCTAAGACGCAACAGGGGATGCAAAGCAGACAAGCTGCAGCAGCCTACATGGGAGGATATTACAGAATTACAGTTGTTGTTGCAATGGCTACCAGCTGTGCATCTGGAATGAGCAGGTTTGAAACCCAGGAGTTTTAAATACAATAAAAAGTTTGCCTCAGATGCTCACTACATTACATTTTTATTTCAGTCTTTCCTTCAAATGTTTTAAAGAAGAATATTCCAACAACCCCAGTTAGCTCTGCTCTTGTTAAGTACTCTGTCAATAGCTACACACAGGTAGAATCCTACTAAAATTTGTCTTGTTAGTGGTTTAGATCACTGCATTCGGCCACTGAGGGTTATCTGCCTGATTGCTTTGTGCTGCTTGCCCAATGAAAGGGAGAGAAAGTTTTTGGATTGTCATGGTTTAGGCCGTAAATCAGTCACGCAGTTTGCTACATGGAGAACTGAAAGAATGCAACTCCCACAGGTTGAGATAAGAACAGTTTAGTAACTAAGGTATAA